>JAILXH010042479.1:2337-13886 GCA_023558415.1 Piaractus mesopotamicus
GTGTGTGTATTTGACAAACTTGGTTTTAAGTACTGTCTCACCGTTGCTGCCTATATTAGAAAAAGGATAAGAGAGATGCAAAAATTGTGTTGACATATGTGTTAAAATACCATATGTAAGTTTGTTGTCTGAAGAGGATGTGTTAACTTATTTTCCTTTAGAAAAATAATTTTAATTGATTTAAAATGATTTGACTGGCGATGTTCAAACTTTTGCATATGACTATCACACAGAAGAAATGTAGGAAGAAAACTGCCAAATAGTAACCAGGAACAGTGTGAATTAAAGGTGCAGTTTGTAAGATTTAGTAGCATCTAGTGGTGAGGTTGCAGATTGTAACTAACTGAATACTCCTCCGTGTCTGAGTGTGCAGTTGAACCTATGGTGGCCAACACATTTTCTGCTGTCGCCTGTCTCGATTTTGTTTTGCCTCTTCATTGTTTTTGCTTCTTTGATGATGAAGATTCACCCTCCCTTGCTTTTTCTTGTGCTAAATAATAAGTATGATCCTCCATTTGTCCAAATTTAGGTTCTTTAACTTGTCACAACACAAAACGGTTAGCCAGCACTGGCAGCTGCTTCAACATAAAAATGAAAGGTAGAACATGGCGTCCTCTGTTGGAAGAGAACCCACTCCCCATGTAGATTTGAAGGGCTCATTTTTAGCTAAAGAGAACACAATGATTTATAGGTTCAGGTGATTATACACTAATGGAAACATAGTTTTGTATACTATATTCGAGTTCTGCTAATAGATGACCAAAAAATCTTACACACTGTACCTTTGAGTAAAAATAGCAACAGCAAAGTTTTCTTGAGGTGCCATATTAAGATGTATTATAAATGTATTTTAAATGTATTGTCAAAATGTTACTTCCTTATAGATTGTAAAATAATGCATTACATGCATTGAACACATTTAGGACAGTGTATTCAGCATTTAGCCAGGACTAATTTAATGTACTCTGCCCAACAATGATTACGACAACTACTGCACTTCTTAACCCAAAATAACCAGTAGTGCCACTGATGTAGAAAACATCTAACTCGTACTCGCACTGCAGAATGAAAGACTGTTTAACACACTCTCTTAAAGCCCTACTATCCTATAATAATACAATCTTTTTACCAATTATTTATTGAGAAACTCTCTTTCAACAGGCCTTGAAACTCACAACAGATAAATGTGAAAGACTTTCCGTTCCTTATTCTCACACGCTTCCATGAGCGCAGTCATCAGTGAAATATCTGTGGGGGCAGTTGCTTCTGCAGTTGAAGTTAATGGAGCTGACAAAAGAGCTCTATTAAATCTGCCGCAAAAGTAAAATGGAGATGAAATGAAATGGGAGAAGCACCTTGGAATCCAATTAGCTGCATTTGCTTTCCATGAGAAAGCGCTTGATAGGCCTGCTGAGATCTATGAGTGGCAGTTGGCAGTGACAGACTCTACAGAGAGATGTTTAAATAGGCCATCTTTATTCTTTTCCTTTCCTCTCACTCTCTCCTGCCTCTATCGCTCCATCACAAACTTAAGCTCTGCTCTCTTATCATCCATTGTTTCATCATCTTCTGCATAGACTTGTGCTATTTATAGTTTGGCTTTATTCACTTATCAGATGCTGTTTGACATCACAGCGTATGAACACATCAATATTGCCTTTGTTGCCTTCACGCATCCAAATAATTGAATTGTTATTGAGCAGGATTAGATACTTTTGTGGTACAGACGGTGGAGCTGAAGATTGCAGTTGTTTCTATGTTTCTTGATTCTTCAATTTCTTTGACCTTTTAACACCGAAGCTTAAAAACGGTCATCAGAGAGTATCTTTATATTTTTGACTGTAGGGCGGTGATATATAACACCAGCATTAACACCTGATCTGGCTCCTCTGATTCAGCAAAAACTCTCTTACAGTACCCAGCATGCAAATAAAGTCATTGGGAATCCCTGTGCACTCTCGGAAAAAAAGGTACAAAATGGTCACTGGGGCAGTACCCCTCTTGTCACTGGGGTGGGACCCTCAAGGGTACATCTCAGTACTTTTAGTCAGGGAACATAGTTGCACCATAATCCACTGAAATTATATGTTCTAAGTTGAATTGACTCCACACACCCCGTCTCGTCTCCAGGCTTTTTATTTTATTTTTCTGTTTTACAAAATTGGGTTATGAAAAGGTACAAACATGTACTTTTCCACTGGGGAAAAACTTATTTAAGATACACACCTGGATCTTAAAACCACTGTTGTACCTTGAGGGCACATTTACATGATTTGTACATATACATGAATGTGAAATGTACCTGAACAAAAAAAGGTTCAAAGCAGAAAGCATTAGCGATGGTTTTTCATTCATGCAATATTTAATGTAAAAAATAACACCCAATGCCTTGATATATTCAAGTACTGGGATGTCAAACAGCATCTGCTAAGTGAGTAAAGCCTAGATTGGATCTGCTGGATGATATATTTAAGTATTCAATAGCTGCCAAGGATTGAAAAGAACCCTTAAAAACCTTTGTAGAAAAAATGGCTGCTATGTGTAGATCTTGGGTTTCGTTCAAGTCATTTAAGTTGAATGAATGTGCTGTGAATGTGTTGCAGTGAGGGTTTAATGAATTCTGAATGAAATCGGAATGAATGACTGAAGCCTGATGTTGCTGTTATGATGTGATATTTACAGTGCATGTCCCCTTGTCGTTTCAGGGAGACCCAAAACAACAAGATGCTGCCATCGGTGAAGGACAACAGCGGGAGCCATGGCTCGCCTATCAGTGGGAAGCTAGAGGGCATCTTCTTCAGCTGCAACACCGAGTTCAACACAGGCAAGCCACCGCAGGACTCTCCATACGGCCGCTACCGCTTCCAGGTGCCTGCTGAGGTGCTCTTCAACCCTGGCACCAACGTGTACTTCGCCGACTTCTACTGCATGTATACGGCCTACCACTACGTCATCCTGGTGCTTGCGCCACGTGGCTCACCGGGAGACGACTTCTGCAAGCAAAGGCTCCCCCTGCTGGACATCGCTGACAACCGCTTCCTGACATGCGTGCAGGACGAGGATGGGCGCCTGACCTTCCGCCACGCTCAGGACCTCATCCTGGAGGTCATCTACACGGACCCAGTGGACCTGAGCCTGGGCACGGTGGCAGAGATTAGTGGTCACCAGCTAATGAGCCTGTCCACAGTCAATGCCAAGAAGGACCCCAGCTGCAAAACCTGCAACATCAGCGTGGGCCGCTAGCCAACCCACTTGACCTTCGACCCCTGGACGTCTCATTCAACATCTTGTATTTCCCCATCCCACCCCTTTTTCCCTGAGTTCTCTTCTCCAACCCACCCATAATCTCCCTTTTGGGGCCTGAAGTTTCCTCCACAGCAGTCATTCCCAACCCTGGTCCTGGAAGGTCCCTGCCCCACACATTTTGGTGTTTTTCCTGCTCAACCACACACATAAATTCCAGTGGGAATGGCGGACACTTTTCAAAATCCAAAAGGTTTGTCCCCTCCCATTTTCCAAGTTAGTTAGAGGTTGTAGGGGAAATTGCTAAATGTGGTCAAGTCGTCATGGCCAACTGTCATAACTCAGATTACTTTTTAAACTGTAAGTGAAAATGAGTAAAACTTTTTTTTTCCTCTTGTAAATGGACTCAGTAAAAATTACTCAATATTCACTCTTAATAGTACTCAAGTACAGTACAAACCTTCCAAAATAATATGTAAATATAGCAACAAAATACAAATACTTAAGTATTTTCCACCCATGTGTGTCGATCAGTGGGCTACACCTATTTCCATGGTTACACTACGCTCATTTCCCTGGCTACACTAATGTAATACTGGCTAAATGCTATCACGGTGTAGATGAAGAGACAAAGAAATTGCCTCGTCTTCAAAACAAGCATCAAACAAAGAAAGGAGATGTACATCATTTGCTGAGAGGATAATCATTTCTGTCAGCAATAACTTCAATAACTTTACAGTGCTGTCCAAGTTCATAGTGCCCCTAATGTTTATTTTTCCTGCATATAACATGTTCGCCACACATGGGACACATATCTACCTGCTTAATTGGAGTTTTTTTGGGGGGTAGTTTTCAGCCATGCTAACTTATTACATCCACAGGCTAATGACAGACAATTTTGACGCCCACTTTTGAGTTCCTCCTTCAAGAAACATCAAATTGGTTTAGAAATGTTACATTCAGTTTGTTCTCACCCTAATAATCTACATTCCCACCCACTTTGAGCCAAAATTTTCTCATGTCTCATGGTTGTTCCCAGACATTCTCTTTATGAGATCATGTCTGGCCCTGCGAGACTACTTGACAGTAATGACGGACATATTTTCATGTTCAATTCTGAGGTCGAGAGTTAGTAAGATTTTTAAAAATGTTAAAAAAAATAATTCTACAGAGCTCTAATTGTATAATGCACAGATTGGTTTGGCTCAGATAAATAAAAGTTCTCCAACATAACCTTTTAAACCCTCTGGCCTCTAACAAAATAAACTCCAAAAAAATCACAACCCTTAGAATTTATAATTGATTCATGAAAAGTCATTTGAGTGTGGGTGCATAAATAGCATAAGCCCCACCTCTTCATGCCCCCTTTACTCTGCCAGGATACACCCAGATACCTCTTTCACAGTGGTTTCCCTGAAAGATAATATATGAGAGACCCTCAGAAGAGGCAGAGGAGCGAACTGGAGATGTACTGATTTTTCAACACCAGTATTCTCTATGAATGAATCAGAAAAAGAGTTGAAAATAATTCACTAAAAATTCCCTAAACACTGGTGGGGCCATCCAGTGGCTTGAGGGCCCTAAGCAGCTGTTTGTACCACTTAGAAATTGATCAGGTTTGGATCTGGAAAACACTGAAATGAGGAGGACAGGGTTACTCCAGGACCAGGATTTGGAAACACTGCCCTATAGCATGCATCTCAGCTTCTTACCAAACAATCTTTTCTTTTTTTGGGTTAAATACACTGTACCCCTATTTTTCTGGATGTGTTGATGGGATCACCCTTCTCTCTGTTAAAACACAACATTCCTTTAAACCCCCATTGGCTGTGAAAAGGTTCCCTCGCATTATAGAGCTGCGACAAAACATTTTTGCCAAAGGTGACGTCTTAAAGTAGGTAGCAGGTGAAGCTGCTCTAGTCGACCAATTGTAGCCGAATTTAACGAGGCATTATAGATGTGTACTAATGATGCACACTTTATTGGATCATTCTAAAGAACATGGTAGACCTTCCTGCAGCATGAAAACTAATAACGAAAAACTAAGACATTAGCACTTCTATAATTGTTGTTCTCCAGTGTTTCATGTTATTTATTCAAACTGAAACCACATGCTGTGTTTAACACGACAAATAAAAAAAAAAACGCAGAGAAATATAAATAGAAAAATATTTATTTTTTACTGGTGTATAGAAAATGGACGGAACCAGAAGTGCACAATAGCGAGGACTTTTTGTGGCAAATAGATTCACAGTAGAGCAAAATGAATAAAAAAAATACAGAAATAAAGAAAAACTCACACAAATTTACTGCATAAACCAATGCAAAAAGGAACGTGCACTAAAAGCTAACATTCAAATAGAGTAGTCAGTCATTGCGGCTGTGCACATCGAATCCGATCTGGAACATTAGCAAATATGACACAGAACAAACCACACCTGATTGCAGAACAATTCAACAACCTTTTTTTTTTTTTGAAGTTGGCTGGCATGCAGAGACACTAAACACGACTGTAACAGGTCATTGCAGTTGAAAAGGCGGAGAAGGAGAGATTCATTGTTTCATTTGGAGAGAGCAGAACTGCACTTGTGAAGTGCCACATCTGCTACATCTCGCATATCTCCTGCTTCGGTACTGTTACATAGTTTCAGACAGGACGGGTCAGGTAGCTTTCAAGGGGCTTTTTCTTTGGTACCGTTTCAATACTGTTTGTGACATGCCCTCACTGACTGTCTCACCCGTCGGAGGTGCGTTACACCTACGTTGGCCACTCAGTAGAAGGGGAGGAGGGGCCCTCAGCTAGGTTATCCTCAGTATGCTTATGCTAGCCATGCAAACTTTGCAATGCAAAACGTTGAACATAACGTACATAAAACTTGTGAATAACTGCTTTGTCTCACTATAAATATGTATTGCCTTTAATTTTGTTGTTATAAACCGTGTAGCCTTTGGCTTGCTAACTAGAAAGCTAGCAGAGTAAAGTGATGAAGTTGTAGCAGCAGTCCTGTCTAACAGATGGAGTAGTTTGCATCATAAAGTCGATAAAATCTATGCTATGGTTTTGAAATACTAAGCATATTAAATTAGATTTCTGCTATGGCTTATAAACATCTTTGTCCATTTTGTACTAGTTTGAAATTGGAAATGTGTCAAAGATTTCTGGGCAAGTTCTGCTGCTAAATTTGACAATTGTGCATCCCCTTGATGGCTCATCTAACAAACTTCAGTTAATAAAGTAATGGAACGGCCCTTAAGATGGCATCCAGGATTCTCCTGAGGCGATATGCTGAGGCCATGTAGACGAGGACATGTTAAAGCCAGTATTGAAACGGATGGCTCATTTCAATAGGTTGGATTGTAGAAATGAGGACCATTGCGCTTCATGGTAGAGCAGAGTGATGCTGCTCTTCTATCTCTTGAAGCAAAATGTTTCTTAATAACCTGCTTTCTTTGCCATTTAGCTCATCCTTCAGAGGGACTCTACTAGTAATGCTTCTCTTTTTGTGCTGCAGTCATTCCAGTTGCTTTCCTTCATTATGGCAAAGTAGGTAGATCCATTCTGCATCATTCATGTTCTATATATCGATTGCCATTGCACTGTTTGTTTCAAGGAGCTACTGAGTTTGCATATGATTGTAATTCTAAGTGCTCTGGGTTATATTCCACATTTAGCATTAGGAATTGGGCGCTAGACTTGGTTAAAGCCCCTACTCACAGACCCCTGAGGATCACAGGCTGACCGTCATGTCATTAAGGACACAAACTCAGATCAGAACAAGAAACTGAGAAAACAAAATTGCATATTCATTCAGGCTTTGGTTATCAAAAGAAAGAAATCTCTTTAAAAAAACACTGTAAAGTGCCATATTTCATAAGCATAGCCTCGATAAACACCTTTTTGTTGTTTTTTTTTTTTGTTTTTTTTTTCTATTGAAAATACACACAAGCTGTCGGTATCCACTGAGGTCGGAATGAAGTATCAGCACAATACAGAACAGACACCTGTATTTACATGGTATGTCATGCAGTAGCCATGTACAGGCTTTCTCTTAGATTCAGATAAAACCCTATGGGCTGGTTTCCCAGACAGGATAAAGCCTAGTCTTGCACTAAATTGCATGCTTATTCTGGGTCTGGGAAACTGACCCTATGTATGGGGCATATGGGCAGCTTAAAATAGAGTCAATGTTAAAGTGCATTGTAGTGTTATTATGGCACGAGCACATCAAATGTAAGAAAACAAAAAAACATGTTTTGGTCCAAACATCTGGGTCTGTACTGAAAGGCAAACAGGGATATATATGCACATTTCACATAGTCTTTGTGGTTTCCTGTTTGCTGAGCAGAACTTCCAGCAAGCGCAGTTTGGCTTTGAGGCTTTTGTACTCCTGGTATTCCTCCGCCATTGGAATCCGGTCATCCTTTTGTGCAGTCCTTATGTGAATTAAAAGAAAAAGGAGAAAAAAAGAAAACACAAAAAAAGAGAGGAAGATTAATAGAAACCATGTGAGCCCAACTGAGCAGTGAGATTAATCCTTGTGTTGCCTTATTGAAATAGTTTTGTACATCGGTGGATATCAGCTAAACAGAAGAGAATTGTATTTTATTTTCTGCGATTTGCAAATACTGTGTACAGAATCACTGTATTTTTTTGTGCTTTGGGGTATTTTTTCTCTCTTTCTCTCTTTCCCTGTCAGTTTCTGTTGTGTATTGTCGACTAGGTGTGCATTAAGCTAACTGTAACTGAAACTCCTTGTGGATGTCTCTTTTTTTTCGTTTCTCTTCTTGAAGTTTTAAACTTCATGTTTTAAAAAAGCCAAACGTAACATGAGTGTTCATTAAAACATGTTAACGCCACTGCAGTGTGTCGCTCGAGTGCTACCTGCCCATCTGTCTGAAGAACTGCTCCTCGAACTCTCTGATGACTTTCCGTCTCCTCTTCTTCTCCGCTCGAGTCTCTCGCAGACACTCCAGCAGCTCAGACCTGGAATCCATTCAGCTCCATTTATATTTGCAACACAATGCTCAGTAAACCCCTTATCTCCCATCAGTGCAGCTCAGATTATAATCTGCACTCGACCTTGGTGCCTGAAACTAGCCTGGGTTTAAACCAGGGGTTTAAACTCTGGTCCGAGAGGGTCAGATTGCTGCAGAGTTTGGCGATTTCCCTGCTCAAGCACACCTGATTCAACTTATCAGCTAATTACCAGGTTTACTTGATGTGCTGCAGCACGGAAATCACCAAACTGTCCTGGACACCAGCCTTCAGTTCTTCAACCCTGGTTTAAACAATAAGCAGAAAGATTGCCAGACTTATAAGTGATAATTTGGCAAAAAGTCTAACATCATTTTCCCCTCAGCCCAAATGTGTTTGCTCAGCCAAGATATGTTTGGTGACTGAGGGTTGCTTCTGTAGTTTGAGTTGGAGCAGTGAGGCTAATGTAGCTAATAAGAAATGGAAGTTTATATCTGACCAGTTACGATCATCCCAAACTTGCCTCAGACTGTGTCAAGTTGTTTAGTAATCTCAAATAAACCTGCTTAGGTGGTGTCTGACACACTAGCATAACTAAAACCAGTAGTATTAGCTATTTTGAAGGCTGAATTTTGCCTGTACTTTTGTCCATTTACGTTTGACAATATAAGAAACCACATAACCAAGTCCTTTTCAGATAATGTATCAACTTGACAAGGTTTATTGACTTATTTGCAGTGGTGAACAATGATTATTAGAGCTAGGCCTTCAGTTTGAGCCATAAATGTCAAAACTCGGTCTAACCATGAGGAAAAAACCCACCTTTATGATAATGCTAACTTCTGCTAGCATCCCTATGGAAATCTATTAGCTTGTTAGTGATAAGCTAATTTGTATGAGCATATTTTGGAAGACATGTGAAGCATCTAATAGTCATTTCATGTTTTACTTGAAGCTTGTGACAGACACATGAGCATATGTTTTACCATGTAGCTGTTTCACGGTGACTTTTTCAGTATAGAGCCCTGTACTAGCCTACAACTCTGTATACACTTTCACTCTGGACTCTACACTACAACAGTTGCAGAGGGAAGTGAGACGGCTCACTGCAATGAAAATGCAACATTAACTTAAACAGAGTATGGCTACTGGCAGGCTTTAAAAATATATAGACCATTAAAGGGCCCATATGCAACATTTTATCCAACATTTCCCTTTATAACATTTGTGTGGGTTTATGTACTAAAAACAGTTGTACTGTGTCATAATCATAGTGTCAGTCTGTCCTGATTGACTGCCCTGCATTAAAAACACAAATAATTTAAAATGGGCTGTTTTTGCAACTTCTGCATATGAAGCGTATGGACTGGATGGTCAACGGTACATCTTGAAACCTTAACAAATGTTTCCATACTACATTCAATTTTTATATTTCAAACAAGCCAGGAAAAATAGGTTCTCCATCATATGGGCCCTTCAAATAAAAATACACACATTGGTCTTATATATTCAGACTCAAGAAGATAAATCTGGGTGTGTTGCAGCCCCTTCATCACTCCTGTTTCCTGTGACTTTGACATGTTCCCAACTGACTGACCTCATCTTGATCAAGGTCACGGTAAGGGGCTACCTGGAAGCCGCATGCAGGTTGGACATGGTGATGGCTGGCTTTTGCACTGCTTTCACTTCATCTAGTGGAGAAACGAAGGCCGGGTCGCTGTCCTCTTCATCCTCGTCCTCATCCACTGACTCTGGCGTGGGTTGCCGTGGGACTGGCGGCGTTTCCTGCACGTAATCTTCATCAGATCCTTCCTCTTCCTCCTTAACCCAGAGAAAACCCAAAAGAAATAAGGCTGAAGTGAATAAAGTCAAAAAGGAAAAGATGCTTATATATTCAAATAAACCTGCTTCAGAGAAGGCCTATTGATTTCTTACCAAAAATATACCTGTCTGATTTTTATTTGATTTTTATTTAGCAGAATCATGCTTGCATTTATACTCTTTCATTGTTAAGTTCTGGACGGGTTACCTTTTTGAAGCAGGAAATTAGCCAATTAGAAATTGTTTCTCTCTATGGTTTCTAGGTACATACAATCAAACAAGCTCTTACATTGGTTATGACTTCAGGAGCTGAAGAGAAGTCCTAAACCATTAGATTAGCCACCAGCATAATTACAAAGTAACAGAGGAATCCAATACAAGTGGCAGCCTAATCAAAGGATTGTTAGAAATAAAAACTGTGGCGGCAGCTCTCTACCACGTCTCTCTACCGAGTCACTTTGAAACAGCTACAAGGTCAGACATATCATCCGTATCCAAAGAAAAACAAGTATCTTCAAAATGGTACAGGGGAGGCCAAAAATGTTCTTGGATTTTTTTATTCCAAGCAATTTTGGAGCATTGGAACTGTTGCATTCACCATGAAATTTTCACACAATGTAAAGGACAGCTGCTGTGCTCAAATTATATATATATCAAAAAAAAAAAATGGAGATACGTGATACATTTTCCTTAGACGGCACCAATATGCCAATATAATAATATCACAAGATTCAAGTAAAAAATGGAATGTCTTGTAGAAGCTTCAAATGTTTTTGTTTAATCTAGACCACCCAAAAAATGTTCATGCGAATCTGCATTAGCTTAGCACTAACAAACTACTAGAATCCCATGACACTAGCAGAGGTTAGCATTACTGTAGAGGTGGATTTTTTCCTCGTGTTTTGACTGAGTTTTGACATTTATGGCTCAAATTGAAGGCCTAGCTCTAATAATCATGATTCACCACTGCCTTATAGGTATGCATCTGATTTATTAGCAGGCTAAGATGCTAACACATATTTTCCATCTAAATTGCTTTCATTGTTCTCCACTGTTAGCATATAAAATAATAAAAAAGTTTAATGTCATTTAATAGAGAAGGACTAAGAAACTATACACACAGAACTGACTTTGACTTAGCTGAGATGCTAAGCATTGCTAGGTTTTGTTCTTTGTGGTCTCGATTGAAATTTTCTGTTATTGCAGCACTTGTAACAGGCTTATTAGTCATTTCATGCATTCCTGTGCCATTATAACCCAGTCAAGGTCTGTGTGTTAGCACAGCCAGGCCACACTTACTATGGTGGTTATTGTAGGAGTGGCGCACAGAAGGTGCTTGACCATCTGGTATCGGTCATACAGTGGCTTCACCAGGTTCTTCTCCTGCTTGGTGCCCTGCAACAGTGCAGCCATATTGTAAGAATTAGCACACACAAACACAACCTTTAAACAAATCAGCCTTTAGCTCTCTCTTCTGTGGATGGACGGATCGATTTTTTTTTTTTTTTTT
>JAILXH010042519.1:2870-16851 GCA_023558415.1 Piaractus mesopotamicus
TAAATCAATACAGCTGTGACAATTTATGTAAAAACATTTTAAATATTGTTTATTGTTTAAAATATCACAAGTGGCCAGCATAGGGTTCTCCTTTAGCAGCTGTAGCCAGTCAGCAGCCAGTCCATGTTGTCCACCGTCTCACACACACACACACACGTATACAAACACAGACACACACACACTAACAGCAGGCCATGTAGGAGGAGAACAGAGTGAAGGACACAGCACCTCCACACTGTTATTCCCCGCGGGTTCACCTCAAACACCACGTGTAATACAAATGTGTGGGGGGTGAACAGTGTGAAGACACTGAAAATGGGTTATTTTATATGTTTTTCACAGAAAATGAGCAAAGAAATCAAGAAATCTGAGGTTGAAATAATAATAAATCACATCATTTCTTCTTTTGGTAAACAGTGAAAATGGGTCCCACAGACCTGAACACCACACAAGGGTTTAATAGAAACCAACAACACTGTCAAATTTAAACAGTATAGTTTAGTTAGTTTACTGCATGCCTGACGATTTACTTTCAGTTCAAGAAAAAGTAATAATGCAGAAATCTGTCGAATGAGAACGTGGTCTTTATACGTGTTCAGTTCATCATAAATTGTTTATTTGGCGTTTGGTAAAACAGTCATTTTACCCACGTTGATCAGAAATCAAAATATCGGAATCCAGTCATCTTCAGGAATAATTGATATTCATCGCTCGAACAATCTGAAACTCGGGTATTGTCATTCTGCAGATCAGCGTAAACAATAAAATCTAATGAAATAAAAGTGTTTTTGGCCGAGAAGTAAAGTGAATTTAAAATGAGCAGTTCTATAAAATCATGTTGATGAATGATTCATGACATTAAGTGCAGGTTTAAATCAAAGGAGTTTCTGATTACGCTGATCCACTTTTAAGAGATTCTTTATGCTTTTAATGGCCTTAATGTACCATTGCCAGAGAGGAATTCCACCAAATTTTCAGTAAATAAATGGTTAAAAACAAAGTCAGAGTGGTTTGGTGTGAAATGCTTTCTTCTAGAGAAACTTAGCGAGTCAGAATTGTTCACAGCGGTGGTGATAGGAACCAGACGTCCACCTCTAAAAGCTCCCTCACAGAAAGTTATTACATGAAATGGTTATGAATACACTGCCTGATGCCTGAGACATTTTTTACGATAGTTGAAAAAGAATTATGGTGGAGGGATACATGAAGGGCGTTGTGAGGCAAAGTAGTCCCCAAGGAAAACTTTTTTTTTCAGATTTATCACTATTTTACCATTATCAAAATTCCATATATAAACTAAGAAGACTCGTGTAGGTTCACTGGTGGTTTTGGATTGTAAATATAATAATGGCTTTATCTGTGTTGTAGTCATGGCGACCCCTGGTTCCATTCACCACCACTGTGAAGGAAGTGAGTCTCTACAATCAACCATTTCACACCAAACCAGTCTGACTGACTCTGTTTACATCTCAACCACTGAATTATACAGGAAATGTGAAAAAATCAGTGGAATTCCTCTTTATAAGAGTTGATGCTCTCATCTTTTATTTGGCTTGATATCCAGGACCTTGATGCGCCGAGGGTCGTACACACAGTCCTCCTCTAGTCCACTGGGGTTCATTCCGCAGTTAGGAGGAACCCAAGCCGTGTCATATCCGCAACAGTGCCATGTTTTCTGCATAGGATGGCCTCGATAGTCAATCTTCTTCACTTTACCCACTCGGACGTTCAGCTTCAGCACTGCCAGCGGCTTTCCTCCTGCGTGTCGAGGGTAACGTTGGGCCTTCTCGTAGCTGCGGCTGACGTAGACGCCGCGACCCAGCATGCCATCGGGAGACTGGATGAAGCCCCCTTTCTTGATCTTTTTGGCGTTCTCCATTGTAGTTCCATGGTACATAGTGTACGATTTTCGACATCTGCCATGATCGGTGGCGTACATTGCCACCTCCCCATCATCTTCATACTCAGTGTCCTCCCCCTGCTCCAGGTCCACCTCATACTCCTCCAGAGTCTTCACATCTTCCTCATTCATCATGGCTGTAAGACCTGAGACTGTTCACAGCTGCAAAAGAGTCAGAGACATTCATACCAAAAATATCTCTACATGGCACCAAAACAGTTCGCTTAGTGTTACGCTGTATGGCCAAAAGTCTGTGGACATTCCTAATTTTTGAGGTGTTTCAGCCACACCCATTGCTAACAGGTGTGTAAAATCAAGCACAGAGCCATGCAGTCTCCACAGACAAACACTTGCAATAGAAGGGGTTGAATAGAAGCAACATCAGCACAAGAGCTGTGCGTCAGGAGATTCATGAAATGGGTTTCCATGGCTGAGCAGCTGCACACAAGCCTAAGATCACTATGCGCAATGCCAAGTGTCGGCTGGAATGGTGTAAAGCATGCCGCCACTGGACTCTGGAGCAGTGGAAATGTTCTCTGGAGTGATGAATCATGCTTCACTATCTGGAAGTCTGATGGATGAATCTGGGTCTGGTGGATGCTAGGAAAACACTACTTACCAGAATGCATACTGTCAACAGTAAAGTTTGGTGGAGGAGGGATGATGGGCTGGGGCTGTTTTTCAAGGTTTTGGGCCCCTTAGTTCCAGTGAAGAGTGATGTAAATGCTACAGTATACAAAGACATTTAAGACAATTAGATGCTTCCATGTTTGTAGCAACAGTTTGGGGAAGACCCTTTCCTGTTCCAGCGTGACTGCACCCTTGTGCACAAAGTGAGCTAGTTTGATGAGTTTGGTGTGGAAGAGTTACAGTGACCTGCACAGAGCCCTGAACTCAACCCCCTGAACACCTTTGGGATAAATTGGAATATCAATTGCAAGCCAGACCCTCTCATCCAATGTCAGTGCCTGACCTCACAAATGCTCTTTTATATATGCAATGGCTCTACAAAGACCCTCAAACTGGTAAATAACCTTTATATTATAGGAAGCTTATTTAAACCATTTAAAGGCTTCACACTCACAAATTTTTCAAACGTGGTTCAGAAACAGTCCTTATGTAACTCTATCCATTTTTAATGCCTAATTTATTGTTTAACTCTAGCAGTTCTTCTTGTCAGTGCTAAATGTCAGTCAGGAAGTTCCGCCTGCTATTCATTGCATATCATTGTGCAGCGGTAAGCGAGTTTTTTGTATTATGATATATTTCTATTTAATATGAGTGTCATTATCTGTTTTTATTCAATATTATTTGAGGAAAACTATTCTAATAGCTGTAAACATCTGTAGACTTATTGCTTTTTAGGCTTTCAGCGTCCAATACTTTAGTTTTTTTTCCTGAAACATATACAGTAGATACTTTTAAGATTTCCATTTCATCCTGACTGTAGATGATTTGCTTCTGTACGATCATGATGTAAAGGAATTTGAACTTACCTGAAGTGAAGTTCTTCAGATCTCCTGAGTCTGCTGTTTCCACTCGGCTGTGCATGCTTTTTTATATACTGGAGTACTGAATGACCTGCAGTAAACTCTGTTATAAATCTGTTATCAGATGACTCAATAAACTGAGTTGTATACAGTTCACTGTAATTTGATATGATACAGATACTGAATTATACAGCTAAGTATTTTTTAATACAACACTGAGCTGAAATAATTATATATTTTTTAATACCTGCAAGAGCATAAAGCGGTTTCACTAACACAGCATGCTTAGGCCCACCTCAGCCCAGGTTAGTTGTCAGTTTAATTGAATTATACCTGTAAATCATGTTGATCAGGATGGGTTTGTAATAATTTATGGAAACACTATATATTAAATTATACTGTATGGATTAACTACGTCATCCTGGAATCATCAGGAATACTTTGACAAACCATGCTGCTCACAAATGCAAAAACTCAAAACTGTCAAAACTGTATTATGCACATCCGTCAACAGCGTCCAGACCAACTTCTCTGGGCTTGAGCTCATCTGAGACGGACTCTCGTAGAGTGGAAGTGTGTACTGTGGTCTGAGTCCACATTTCAGAAATTTCAGAAAAAAAGACCATCCAGACTGTTACCATCATAAAGTTCAAGAGCGAGAGACTGTCATGGTTTGGGGGGTTTGCTAGTGGGTAAATTGCACATCTGTGAAGACACCATTAACACTGCACTGAAAGATATACATATTTTGGGGCAACATACGCTGCCTTCTAGATGCCGTCTTTTTCAGGGATGTTAATGCTCGTTTAACACACCAAAACCGACAACACAGGCCCTTGGGTTGCGTAACTGAAGACTTTCAATATATATACATACATACCCACACACACACACACACATATATATATATATATATATATGTGTGTGTGTGTGTAGTTTAGTTCATAGGGCAAAACCTATTTTGACCTGTTTTCATTTAATACAGGTAAAGCAAAATTTACTAATCACTTTATTCTGTTCTTATTAGCATTTTACACACTGTCCCAATATTTTAGGCTTTACACAAGTGTCTTCACAGTAAGTTTTTGGAAATCTGGGCCTAGAACCTAAAAGGACAGGGCAAAATGAAGAAACATTATATCAGCAGATATTTAAGGAGAAATAAAAACATACACATTGGTTCTTGGGGAAAAACATAATACATTTTTTTCTCAGAAGAGATTATCTATCTATCTATCTATCTATCTATCTATCTATACATCCATCTTCCCATCTTTCTCCCAATATTGTATCCAATTCCTAGAGTTGGAAGGTGAATACAAAAAACTAAAATAAAGAAATTAACACCAACGAGTCTGTTGTAATTTATTCTTATGATAAAACTACTTAACAACCAAAAGCAAAAGTCAATCTTTGGCCCAGTCCAATTAAGAAGACATAAGATTAGGTTGTAACCTACTTAAAAGATAACAGGAGTACTCTAACCCTTCAGGAAAGCCCTAATTATTTCTGGGAATTGAAAATAAATGTCTGATGTCTAATTTTTAGTTTATTTTTTTTATAGAAACATGCTTGTATTACAGCAACAATGTAACAGTGCTTGTAATGTTGTGATACTCTTAATTCATTGTGAAGTTTTGGTTGGAAACAAAAGGGTTCAAATCTTGAAATGAACAAAGGAAAATTATTAACTTTTGTGCTTTCATGAACCAATGGTAACACATAGACATAAAAATAACAGCGAGCTTAGAACAGAGCCCTGTGGTATACCCTAAACAAGAAATCGCTAGAATCTAGAAATCACTAGAATTGGTTGAATGTCATTGATTTCTTTTCCAGTGACTATGCTGTCCTTCAAAAGTGTGCAGACATCTAGCTTCTTAAAAAATGTTTTAGATAAAGAGCATGCTTTCTTTGACAGTTTTTTGCAATTTGACATATTAAAAAACTAAAATAAATTAATTTGGAGAAAAAATATGTCATACATACACAAAAAAAACACTGAAAATTATGTGCGCATTTATACTCAAGACCTTTTATTGGTTAATGTATAGTGTAATAGTTCACTTGTTTTTTAGTTATATTATTAAATCTGGTTAATGTTTAATGTAAGTGTGTAGTAAGTGTGTAAATATTTCTTGTATTTATTGTTTCAGTTACAGTTTTATCAAGAGCAGGTTTCTTGAGAAAGGGTGTGACTTCTGCACTTTAGAGTTTTATCTGGAGGTTTCTTAAGGCTTTGATCTTAACAGTATGTTAGGCCGTCTACGATGGTTCAAAGGCCAAATTCTGATTTCAGATGTATTGATATTAAGTGAGTCATGGCCAGGTTTTCTCAGATAAGGTGTGTCAGCAGAAGTTTTTTGGCTGTGTGTGATGCTTCTGCTGCCAGGTTCTAATAGGAAAAGATTTACAGCTGCAGTTCTCTTTGATAGACCTGCCGGAAGCAGTTTTGGACCAGGGTCCTTTCTGTGTGGAGTCCGCATGGGTTTCCTCCAGGTTCTCCGGTTTCCTCCCACAGTCCAAAGACATGCAGTCAGGCCAATTGGACATGCTAAATTGCCCCTAGGTGTGAGTGTGTGCATCAACGTATATGCCTGTCTGCCCTGCGATGGACTGGTGACCTGTCCAGGGTGTATCCTGCCTTCCACCCAATGACTGCTGGGATAGGCTCCAGCTCCCCCCATGACCCAGAAGGATAAGCGGTTTAGAAGATGTGTGTGTGTGTGTGTGTGTGTGTGTGTGTGTCATCACAACCACAAATGCAATTGTGCTGTGTGTCATGCACACCATCGTCAGGTTTGGTGAAAAAAATAAGCACATGCAATGAAAAGCACCTGTCAAATGTGGTGGTGGATCACTGATATCATTGATCATAGCTGTTTTGCCGCTTGTGGTCCAGCTCTTCAGTTTATAGCATGATGAAGTCCACTAAATAGCTGGGCTTAAATAACTTCAGACCAAAATCGGTGCTTCTCAGAAGAGTGGACACTGTTAGAGCTGCAAAGAGGGGAAGCAACACCGTATTAATGCCTATAGATTTAGAAACGGACGTCGTAGAAGCTCCTGTAGGGGTAACGTATAGATGTCCCAATACTTTTGTCCATAGTGTGTATGTATTGTACATAATGTGATCTTAGATGTAAATCCCCTTTAAGTGAAGAGAAAAAGAGTAAATCATGATCATAATTAACATAATATTCATAAACCCAGCAAGAAATACGCTA
This sequence comes from Piaractus mesopotamicus, assembly GCA_023558415.1. Taxonomy (NCBI): domain Eukaryota; kingdom Metazoa; phylum Chordata; class Actinopteri; order Characiformes; family Serrasalmidae; genus Piaractus; species Piaractus mesopotamicus. The sequence continues at coordinate 9,488 of JAILXH010042519.1, forward strand.
CACTTATCCTGTAGATCATTTATTTCAGAAAAGAACATTAACAAAACTCATTGATTCAGTACAAGCCTGGCTCCCATTTCTTATTAACAAATCATTCTACATGTCTAGTGGACTTCATATAAACACTGCTCAGAGACTAGGGGGTAAACTCTAAAGCACTTTTTCCACATGTATTTAAAAGTCCAGTTTCCTTTGTGCGCGACACGAATTACATTTTCACAGATATTTATGCTGGTTCCATAATTTGTAAATTTATAATGATTTCTCGACAGCCACGTTTCATTATTGAAGTTAGTACTACAGTTGAGCGCAACCATTTTGTTAGCATACATTCAACACCTTTCCAGACCATTTAAGAATCTTTTTATTTTCATCTTTTTATCACAGGCTACCGATTATGAAGGACACGCAGGTCTTCGGGCTCTCAGTGACTCGTTCTGTAGCTATAAACTCTTGCTGGTTGTGAGAACAGGAGCGTAGAGAGGAGAAAAGACACTAAAGGTGTGGAAATCCCTCCCGTTTTCTGTTTCTGTGAGAAGAATGTGAGGTGGTTTCTAAACAGCTAGCAGGACTAACAAGAAAACCCATCTGAGCCTGTAGCAGGAAAGCTGCTAAACATTGCTAGTAATGAATGAAAATTAGTATTAGCCAGTTAGCATTGAGTACATGAGCCCTTGCTAACTCATCCCTGGCTAGTTTTCATCCAGTGTTAGCCACGTTAGCATTTAACACTGCAAAGATGATACATTAGCAAGTCATCTTAGCATGAAAGCTGCTAAACGTTGCTAGTAATGAATAAAAAATAGTATTAGCCAGTGAGCATTGAGTACACGAGCTCTTGCTAACTCATCTTGCTAACAAGTCATCTTAAAACTAGTACCTAATATTTCTCAGTTTAAGATTGTTATAAGAATATAATATGATTATATAATGTATTACTAGGCATTTTTCTTGTTTGAAGTCATTTTATGTACTAAAATTCAAGCTGAAACTAGCAAAATTATCTGTAAACAAAAGCTTTCTCAAGAAAAAGTATGTGAAAAGGTATAGAAAAGGGTGAATAATCTTATAATACACTTACAACAGTCTCATAATGAGAAAATATTAGATATGTTGACTAGATTTAAGGTCATTTCATTGCTTAAGCTATCATTTTTTTAGCAGTGAAAGATGTTCCAGGCACAAGCGTGGATCCTGGATTGGTTTGTCCTCCGAAATACCGAAAGGCAGCGGTTGGTTTTTAAGGTCCAAGTCACCGAAATCCTGCCCTGGACGTACAGTGAAGACACGGGTTAAGAAGAAGGTGAAACCAGAAGTGTCCAGCTTCAGACCAAGCCTCAGCCAGGCCAAACGTTAGCCAGCTATGTAGCTAAAGTGTTTATGAGGTATCTCTCATTAAAGTTAGGTAAAACAGCTAAGATTCAGATTATGGTTACTTACTTTCCCAACCATGTTAGCTATTCCCATATGAAAATCGGATACATGGTCATATATGCACATATATCACAAAGGGCCAGGCATGTATTTCAAAATATGTACATATATGTTGTGTACATATGTGTAGGTATCAAATATTGAACAAATATGCATAAAATATGGATCATATTTATGTGTCTGATATGTGGTTGAATACATACCAGTACCATTCTAATTGTTACTACAATTGCTTTTAAATATGAAATTATTTGAATGTGTCAGGGAACAATATTTTCATTTATTTTTATGAATTATTGATTTTCTTGGCTAGCTTACAGCGTCCATGTTTTAGAGTTTAGTTATACAGTTTGTCTACTAATTTTCACTTCACTGGGACGTATGTGGGAAAAATCAAAGATGCTTAAAAAACCCGTACTATATTAAGCTATATATGAAGCTGGCATATATGAGTAATATATGCCATTCATATATGAATAACGTTTTCTGTCATATATTGTTGAATATGTGTTACACGTGTAAGTTTGTATATGTTGATATACGGCAAAAACATATGTCCCATATTTGAAAATGGCAAAGTTGGCATATATGATAAATATGTTAAGATATAAAAGGGAAACCCTTATATGCTAATATATGCCATGTACTTATAATCCATATAGTGCCATATGTCAGATTTCCGTATGAGCTCCCTGCTAGAAAAAACAGCACTGGCCAGTGCGGCCTGGTCACCAGCAAAACCAGCGCATGTTGTTGTTTTGGATACTACTATGCGAGTCAACTAGCATGACCGGCCTGGGTGACCAGCTAAAACAGCACCAGACCAGTATAAACCAGCATAAACCAGCGAATTTTTTGCAGGGCTGTACTTCTTCAGAATAAAAGCATTAGGTTAGGGTTAGAAAGAAGGTTAGCTACACGCTAACTATGCTAGCTACTTAGCTAGCTAACCTATGCTTTATGTAGTTTATAGCCCAAATTTATGTAGTTTATGTAAGTTTATGTAATTATGTAATCTTCTCTGAAACAGTTTATTGGTGGTGTCCAAAGTTTTACTTAACGGTAACGTGAAGTACCTCACTTTAGCTAGCTAGCTAATTAGCTAACTTTTTTGCCTGAGGCTTGGTCTGCTGGTTTCACTCAGGTGAAACAAGGTGTTGGTCTGATTTAAGGCTACGCTAAATGACTGTATTCCGGAAAAAAAATAAATTTCTTTTGTTCTTAGCAGTTCCTTCAAGACACGGTTCCTACGTTTATGATTTCAAGGCCTTGTGAGTTTCCACACAAGTACTTTTTTTGTGTGCTTAGCATTTAAAACGTTAATATATATTTATAAAGAATATGTACAAATCATACTTGTGTTGTATTTTTGAACACAGAACAGGGTCACTGTCGAAAGAGCGTCAGTAGAAACGTCTGAACGGAAGTACTTGTGCAGAAGATTGTACGGCAGACAGACCTTTGCGTATTGTTTGGGTAAGTTTTGGCGTTTTTTTTCACCTGCTGACAAAAATCATAGAACCCATTAAGTTTCTGGTGATGTCCAATAGTCAGTAATGGTATTCTGTGTCCTAACGGGTTCAAACGGTGTCCTGCAGGAAACTAGTGCTCTCTAGAAAGCAAAAGCGTCAGGTTTTAATCTTTTATAGTCTTTTTTTTTTAGCAGGGTTGTGCAATTTGTGCTGCTAAAGTAAGATAAAGAGCTAGAATAACCTCACACAGGCTTCCCTGGCTCACAGACCACGACAGCAAAATAACTTTTTAGAAACTTTTTCACACTCTAACTCAAACTGTGGGCTTCCATTTGTACAGCGCTGCTACTTCCAGAGCACTACTTTGTTATCAGTGTGGCCTTTTATACCGGTAACACAGAGCCTGGAGCGCAGAGCATTACCAACGACAGAAGCTCAGATCTTTCGAGTATATGGGTCATTCTCCATTTGGATGGGAAACCATGTCACAGGTTGCAAGGCTTAAAAAGATGCTTAAAATATTAGGCACAGCTCCAAAAGTTGGTATGTACATTTACATAGTTGACCTAAGATTAATTAATAAATTTCCCTTATGATTCTCTGGTTTTTCCTTTTTTTATCCTGTTTCATAGTCGCTCTGCATCTGTAAAACGGCTCATCACAAAACCAATTTTCAAACCATTTTTAATATAAAACAATATTTTTCAAGAGGTTTAACTTAGGAATTTGTATAAAACAGATTCATGTTTATTTTTTATATCGCTAACGTTATACTACATTTTAAAAATATGTACTTCATTTAAAAAATTCATTCAGATTTTGGTCACTGGTGTTATCAGGACTCATTACATTTTAACACAGTATATTCAGCTCTATTAAACGGCTTCTTTGGGCTCATCAGAGAGGAAGCATCTCAAGGCATGAGAAGGTGAGTCACACTTGCTCACTATATTTCATTAATTTATTAATAATTTTGTTTATCAGGCAGCTCGTAACTTCTATGTGTCACCAGTGTTATGTGCTTTAATGGCGGGGTATTTCAAATTTTGTCAAAATAAAGCCAAATATAATTTTTATTACTGATTTTAAATAGTTGCACAAGGTCACCTGATCAGCCATTGAGTCAGCCAATTTACAAAATCCTCAGTTTTAACCAGAATGTCACTGGAGTCACAGTCACTGGTGTTACGCTACATTCATACAACACCAGTGACAGTAAAATATGTTTGGAATTAAGCTCTCCTTTTTGCATACATGATAATAGGAGATGTTAATTGACATATTAAGATTGTTTAGTTTTGGGATGAAAGAAATAAATTATTTAAAAATGTGCCCACCTGAATTTCCACTCCAAATGGAGAATGACCCAAATATTTTGTTGCTTTCTGCGAGCTACATGCAATTACTGCACTACTACGGTGATTAGCTTACAGTGCTACTTATACGACTTTCACAGTTTTATCATGCTGTGCTATTGCATTTGTTGGTTGAAAGAACAGCGTAAAAAGGGCTGAAAGGATATTTTTATTTATTTAGTTGGTCTGGTAGAAAAAAAACATGGAAACCCTGTTTAAACTCCAATGTTGATGCAATATCTTCATTTGTATGCTCCAAAAATGATATCTTAGCAAGTGAAAACATCTCATATGTAACCAAAATAGCCAAGATTTCTCATTATGAGACCCTTGTAAGAATATTATAAGATTATTCAACCTGTTTCTGTACATTTGTACTTGTTTTAAGTAGCTGTATCTTTCGAAAGTGTTTTTCTATTGACAGATCATATCACTTGTTTCGAGAAATGAACGAAGTGACCCTTTTTAGTCCCACAGTGGGGAAATTTGACCTCCGCATTTGACCCATCCGTGCAGCGAAACACCACATACACACTGGTGAACGCACACACACTAGGGGGCAGTGAGCACACTTGCCCGGAGCGGTTGGCAGCCCTATCCACAGCGCCTAGGGAGCAGTTGGGGGTTAGGTGTCTTGCTCAAGGGCACTTCAGTCACGTACTGTCAGCTGTAGGGATTAAACCAGCAACCTTCCGGTCACAAGGCTGATTCCCTATCCTCCAGCCCACGACTGCCCCACGCAAACCAAGTCAAAAATGTCTAGAAATAAGTTATAATTTTCTGACAATCATCTCATAACGAGAAATAGTAGACGAATTGGCTAGTTTTTTGGATGTTTCCACTTGCTAAGATGTCATTTTAGCAGTGTAGTTCCACCTTAAGGTAAAGTCTGATACACAACAGGGCACTATGTTATGTATGTTATCTAACTCTAAAAAGTTATTATCTAATAACTTACTCTGTGCTGGTTTGAATGTTGCAGTGCCACTTTAAACACCAACATGCTATGCCGTGAGGAAGCCTGTGGGAGGGATATCTTACTTTAGAAACATACATTTCACTAAAACAAAGCGCCAACATTGTTGAAACGCTGCGAAAAGATATGCCTTTGGAGGGAACTGCAGGAATTTAGACCAGCCGGCACCACTTTAGAATAAGACTACCCTTAAAAAACATTTATGAATGGTTTCAAATTAATTTATTAATGGTTATTAGGTCAAAAATCACTAACAAGCAGTGATAACACATTAACAAAAAGGGCAAAAGTGAGCAGTTATATCATATGAATATGTGATGAAGCTGACAGGTTTAATGCTGACTGATAGAGAAGACAAATTAAGATCAGTAAACATCAAAATCGGAGCTTTAACAGGTTAAATGAATGTGGATTCACTACTAGGCAAACAACAGGCCACTGCCCTTTTTATTTATATGTTGTAACTGCTTATTGATGATTTTAAGGTCTTTATGACCTAATTAATAGCCAATAATGAAATTTTAAACCATTCATGAATTCTCTATAAGGGTAGTCTTGCTTTAAACTGGTACTGACCAGTTTGTATCAAACAAACAAGATCTCCAAAGAAGACAGTCAAGGATACTCGACATGGCCATCCGTTCTGCAGTCTGTTGTCCATATTTATTCTCTTCCTCAACCTTCATAAGGAATTTTTCTGCAAAAAATCGAATTTACATAATTTTCCCTCTTATCTCAGATCAGCCAAGATGTTTTTACTTTAATTTATCTGACACAGCCTTAATAAAGACATTTTTCTTTTGAGTGCCTGTGGCATTCAGCAATACGGTGACATTTTGTTACATTTTTTTGCTTACACTGTGCTCTAAACCAGGGTTCCTTAACCACTGGGCCAAGGACCACAAGTGGGCTGCGAAGCACCCTTGGTGGTCCTTGGACCTATACTGAGGGGGGCCAGTGGTCTATAGTGGGCCTGTGATGGCACTTTTTTCATAAAAATCAGTGAAAAAATAATTGGAAAAAAATAAAATGAAAAAGAAATATAAAATGTTTGCCAGTTAACATTAATACAAGCCCCACAATAACAGTGCACAAAGGCAGCTTCGTCAGTTTTTTTGCCCTTTGCCTCTAGAAACTCCTGACCTTTTAGTTGTCCACTCGCACCAATATTCTGCTGATATTTCATGTTCGCTGATACACGTCATGGATTGCAAGAGTGGGCCCCACATATCACTGTGCTGAAAATTTCCTAAAAAATGACATTTTTAAGCAAAAACATTCAGTTTTGTTTTTCTTGTGGGCCTTCATACTTCCTAGTGGTGGGCTTAGAGATGGAAAATGTGGGAACCTAAATGCTCTAAATCACACTGACACATCTTAATGAAGACCTTGATGCAGTTTGAGTGAGTTGAGAGACGTTTTAGGGATGTTTTTACAGAAAACATTTCGGTGACTATTGACTTCTAGTGTTAATTAGAAACGTTAGCCTCCTAGCTCCGGTTCAAGAATCAAATTTGAACTATAAACGCATCTCAATTGATCGAGTATATCTGGGGTATATCTGGGGTATATCTTTAAATGTGAAGCTGCAGCCCAGCATGTAATAAAATCAGTTTCAGGAAAAATCAAAAAACTTTTAAAAGCTAACACTGATCATAGGAGTATTCACAAAGGAAATGTTCAAGACGGGGGAAATGCCGAGGGTTAAAACGTAATTAAAGTGGATTCCGTCGCAACGCTGTTCACATCTTCCAGCATTCTTCTAGATCAGTAGCATTTCAAAACAGCATCAGTCTTTATAACGGTTCAGACGACCTCAGCTCCTCTACCTGCGACTCCAGATCAGTAACCTAAGAACAGAGAAGGATTTGGTCAGATCTTCACAGCTTTGACCATATTGAACACAGTCATATGACCGCTTAGCGTTGAAGGCCCATATTCTACATTTTTCTTGCATTTTATTGTTTTCCTTGAGGTCCACCTATGACGTTTGTGTTGGTTTATGTACTAAAAACAATGGTAATTCATTTTTTCATCACCATTTTCTAACTCTCTTCATCCCGAAGAATTAAACTGGCTGCGCCTTTATCATCATCCTCATCATCATCATCATCATCATCATCATCA
>JAILXH010042547.1:0-16245 GCA_023558415.1 Piaractus mesopotamicus
AAAAAAAAAAAAAAAAACCCAACACAAAACAGGTGGTCTCTCTGGAAATGGCCTGGAACCTTTACCGCTTTTTTGTAATGTGAATGGATTAACCATAATACACTGCGCTTCACACTTAATAAGCGTACAATAGGTGTTTGGCTAATTTATGTGAACTATTTTCCCTCCTTTTATAAACAGATCAGCGGCCTGGAGGCAGAGAGACTCCTGCTCTCTCTGTGTTTACTCGGCTGCTTTAAAGTCTAAAAGTACTGACAGCTTTGCTCGTCACATGGCTGTGTTGTGTAAACACCTCGGGCACAGACCGGTCTGCAGTGAGAGGGGCTGGTTGTGTACAGGGGCGGCACAGCACACACAGACCCGACCGCTCACACTGCGCTCCAGGGTCTTCGAGTTTACTCAGTAACGGATGTGGTTGCAGTCGCACGTTATCTCGTGATGTGCTCAAGTGTGTCGCTGTAGCTACACATGTACTTCAGCTTAATCAAAGACCGGATTTCTGAACTTGCTATTTTCAGCATTTTTGATTTTTGCTTAGATGGACACTTTAGTGATGAATATATATTTTTTCCTCGGTTCCATTTTAGTCACATTTAGTTGCTACTTCTTTTCCGTCCATTTATTCACTAATTTATTTAGTTACCCATTTTTTAAATTTCATTTCATTATCTTCTGTTGGTGACAGCATCTCGTCTACTTTGTGCTGGTCTCATGAGTGTATGCATTTTTTAAAGAATTTGATGCAGTATATAGTATTAAAGTTTCAAAACAAGCCATTTATTCCCCAGTCCATTAAGCCCACATGCGGAATTTATTATTTTTGTGACGTCACAAGAACCAACACATCTGCATTTACCCACCTATTCAGCCTACAGCGGTTTAGCCCCGCCCACTCACACTGAAGCGTTTCAGCTGCGGCTATTTCCGATGTTTTCTGAATGAAGCGCATACAGTGCAGCCAGTCTGAACATGTCTGAAGACACAGTAACAAAATCAGCCTGTTTAATTGAACAAAGAGAGGTTCGTAAATGGTCATGTATAAATAAATGACTACAATTTTTGGTACATAAGACCCCGCTAATGATACAGGGTGGACCGCAGTGGGGAAAAAACGTAGGTTATCGGCTCTTTAAGTTCTTGTGCTGAGAGATGCTGCCAAGATGTTCTACTTCAGTTCTTACTCTGTGCTCTATTTTTTCATCCGGTACTTCTTTTCTCCTACTGAAGTTGCTTTAAGCTATTGTTGCCCTCTGAAGCAGCACTTTTGAGGATGTTTTTTTTTAACTTGCTAGCTAACTCTACCCACTCCAGCGAGGCTCAGCTTCTTTTCCTCAGGCAGGCTAGCTAATTTGTGAAGCTCTGTGCTCTGAGGGCTGAGCTTCTGAAGACACAAACTAGGAGCTGCAGCGTACAAAACACGCCCCTACTTGCCGAGCCTAGATAAAATACAAGCCAAACCCGCACAGTCTGGTGTCTTAACACAGTTAGCTCCGGTACGTCGCCTGAGAAGACTGTTTATTAACCGTCTTGTCTTCAGTAAATCTTTTTAGTAAATGCTGAAGTGCTGATGGTCTTCTCAACATCTGTCCGTTGGTAAGCTGTGGGCGTCGCTGCTGAGCTCGGAGCTAAGCGGGGAAAAGTAGCGGTCTGGCGGAGGGAGAGACGTGGCCATGGCCGCCGGAGAAGATGCAGGTTCGGCTTCAGGTTCGGTTTCGTCCGCGGAGGCTCCGGGGAGACACGCCGTGTCGGTGCTGCTGGCCTTCGGGAAGTGCCTGGGCGCCCTGTTGCCCGTCTACTTGGCCGGCTACTTCGGGCTGAGCCTCTGCTTCGTCGTGCTCGGCCTGGTGGTGTACCTGGGATGGAGGCAGCACCGCGACGGCAAACAGGCGAGACTCAACACCGCCATGTACGCGCTGGAGAACGAGAGAGACTTCACCACCACCAGGCTGTTCAGGAGCAGACGGGACCTGCCGGCATGGGTAAGGAAGGGAAGGGGGGGTCCGTTAGCCGCGATGGTCCATACAGATGTCATGCAGATGGAAACATATGCTCAGCTTAAGATATGAAACCAAAACAGCCTGGCTCATTTTAACTTGTCTGTAACGTTGAAGGTGTTCATGTGTGGCACGTCAGGTCATATGGGGGATGTGTTACAGACTCTGCCAAAGCCATTCTTTTCGTCTCTAATGTAATTAGACAAGTTACAGTATTTTTTTTTGCCCACCTAGATAGAGCAGCAGCCTCATCTGAACTGGAATAAACAGATTCTAAAAAAAATTTGGATAATGAAATTGCCCAGATGTAAACAAGATCAAGAGAGGTTTGATGTGCTCCAGTCAAGAGTAACTGTTCACAGTGGTGATGATAGGAACCAGACATCTCCAGAGTTTAATGCCTCTAAAAGCTACATCACAAGAAGTCAGTACATGGAATAGGAATGAGACACTGTTTTGCAATAGTTTTGAGATAAAATTGTACTTTATCTTAGTAAAGACGCTGGGTAGATTTAGAACCATGAACACTCAAAGAACCATTTGTATGCTTAAAGGGTTCTTTCCATGGTGAAATGGATTTTCAGAGTGACGGAGAATGCATTGTACATGGTTCTGTATAGAACCTTTTTGAAAATAATTTTACATAGTACCAAAAGGGTTCTTCTATTGCTACAAGACTGACATAATAACAGCAGCAGAACCCTTTTTGGGGTTACATAAGTCTATATAACCATATACAGCACTCTCCATCACTTGGAAAAACCATTTCACCATGGAAACAGCCCTTTAAGCATGCAAATGGTTCTTTGAGTGTTCATGGTTCTATATAAAGTCATTGTCTTTAAGAACCCCTGAAGAACCGTCTTTTTAAAGTGTGTTCCCAAAGAAAACGTACTTTTTTATATGTATCACTATTTTACTGTTATCAACCTTACATTGAAAAACTCAGAAGACAGGTGCAGCTTCTCTGGCCATTTTGGCTGGTAAATGGTTGTATTTGCCTTACAGACATTATGATTCCTAGCACTTCATTCGTCAAGAAATTTGAGTCTGTAAACTTCTCTAGAATGGAGAATTTCACATGAAACCACACTGAATGACTTTGTTTACATCTTGACGATTGAGTAATGCAGAAATGCAAAAAAAATCTGTGAAATTCTCTGTTAACAATAAAAATACGGTGGTAAGCTTGATCTGAAATTGAAGTAAACAAAGCCTTTCTCAAAGTCGCCCATACTGCCTGTTGGCCCAGAAAACAAATGCTGAACATGTATAGCTGGATAGGAATGAGAAGAATTTTATGGACTGTTTACTGCTGAGGACGATTCCCTGTGCCTCATTTACCTTGAGAGATTTTCAAAAATGGTTTTCAGTTAGTACACAATTCCAATATTTAAGGAGATAGTCATTCCAAGCTGTGGGCAAAATGTTTGTGTCCCTTTCAGTGACAACAATAAAAGCACTAATCCCTTAGTTATGCATAAAGTAGTTAAGCGAAGTATATTAATCACTTCTTGGTATCACTGACCCATATCATCCAGCCTTCAAAGTCATGTGTACAGTGGGCTGGAGAAAGCGCTGACAGTTTGATACTGTCTTTCTCTCAACACTCAAATGCATCCCACATGCTCTCTGTGACAGAGTTTGTGTTGGTCCTGCTCTGGTCCGTCCTCCTCTCCTCCCCCATCCCTCATTAGTGCTGGCACATTCCACAGCCCCACCAGCCCTTGCTATATTTGGACATTTAAGGGTCTGATCTCCAGTGACTGAGTCAGCAGACTATGAGATGCCAAGATGAACTGTGAGAAACAAACAAACTATGGCAAGAATCTGCCAGGAAAGGATGGAAAACATTTTTCAGTAGTTTGAAGGATTTCTGAAGCAAGATTGAGTTAAGAGGAACATTGTACAGAGAGGTTAGTTGTATAATAGGGTCTTGGTTACTTGGAACTGCTGTGTGGTCAGCTGTACCCACATCCTCTTTCACTTCTGTAGTTTTAACTGTGTAGCTTTATTATATGATTCTATTGTAAGTATAGAAAAGTTCCAGTACGTTTAAACTTTATCTCCATCCAGTCAGTACACCTGGTTCAACAGAGTAAAGTCTTGATTGATTATTTTTCTTACTTTCTCCAGTATAGTGCTGTTTATTTACAGTAAAGATACTGCTTTACACAGTTGCAACATATTGATGTGACCTGAAAATACAGGTTATTATTGCATTATAACTGCACTTTTTTTACAGTAAGGTGTTGTTTATGTGTAGCACTGTCACATCGTACTATAATTTGTATTGTAATTTAATTTCTGTCAGAACAATACCGACCGTAATTACATAATACATTAATCTAGAATTATAGATAAAAATAGATGCCTTACTACTGCCAAACGTTTCAGGGAAACATTATATTATGTTGAATTTTGGCTAAATATTGCTATTTAAAGCCAACAATATGATCATGCTATTAATTAGTGTTAAACTGTTTACCAAGCACACCTTTTACACAAGAGATTTACATGCAGTTTTTGAGACCACAATGCTGTTATTACAGGGTGAACTAGTTCACTAAAACCACCATCATGGTTGGAATAACAAAACATGTAAAATGCAGTCAAATGTATCTTTGTGGTAGGAGTAACATTAAAGATAACATTAGAAAGAACTGTAGATGAACCAATAAAAGTTTATTAACAAGAGCTAACAAATGTAGACTGCTCAAGACTGCACCAATTAAAAGTCACTTTCACAAAATGCTCTTCAAATAACAGCTAATTACTGTAAAATCCAACATTTTTACCTCTTTGACAGGGAGCTAGACCTGTATTTCCCAGAATGCCTTCTAAATGTATTTAAAGAATGCAATAGGTTACTGTAGTGTTTCTGCTCTACATTTACTTTAGTTCTTTACAGTTTAGGACTAATGTATATTTTGTCAAGGTTATGTTGCTACATAATCCAGGCCTTGCATTATATTAAAACACATTGGTGAACTTTTGATGTGCTTAAATATTAACCTGTTTTATATTGACCAAAAATGATCACATGGGTGTTGTCATTTGTCAAAATAGCTACAGAGCACTGATCAGTAATGTCTGTGATTGGTCAGGATGCTCACAGCACACGGTAAACAATTTTGTGGTTGGTCAGAGGGCTAATTTGCATACTGCAGCGTTATTGCTAAGACCAGAATTGCAACCATTACTAACAACCATTACTGCAACCTAGTCCTACTACATTACACAGGATATTTGACAGTTTTGCATAAATGTAGTAGAGCTGTAATCTAATAATATCTCTGATGTTGTGTTCTAGTTGCAGACCATTCTGGATGCACTTAAACAGCCTAACTGACCTTCCTTTTTAAATGCTGGTGTATAAACAGGATGTCACACTCACAATCTGATTAATCTGGTTAATCACTTATATGAATTTGGCTTTGAACTCTAGATTGTGTTTAAGAGGACCAGGCTGTTATCTACAATCTTGTATGCTGCTTAAGAACCAAGCAGCAAACCAGAATTTGTATTTTTGTGTGTCTCTTTTCTTATTTCTTCTAGACAGCATTGACATGTTTATCTCATACCTGTTTGAGTATTTTTCTAAGTAAAATCAGCAGAATCAGAATCATTTGATGGTCCAGTGCATTTGCATGTATGAGGAATTTGTCTTGGTAGAACTGTTGCATAAATTGACGGTACAGAATCCAAATGGTAAACAAATAATACAAAAAATGAAAGTTATCACAAACTATAGATTATCCACAGTATGTGAACTACATGGGTATACAGGGTATATACAATAATATAAATCGAGGGTCACCAGTCTTATCCGCTAAAGGGCTGTTGTGGCTGCAGGTTTTCATTCAAACTGATTGAGACTGAGACCGAGACCAACTGAATAAACAAGTGGAATGAAGTGTGTTTCTGCTTTGTTGTAAAAGTAAAAAAAAAAGTAAAAACCTGCAGCCACACTGGCCCTTTTTGGAAAAGAATGGTGACCCCAAAATGCAGGTCATTTGAAATATGTGTGTAAACAATTGCTATGTTATATTGATGTGCAAATGTAAGTTTGTCATGTGTTTGTGCTTGTCATTTATGCAGGTGAATTTCCCAGATGTGGAGAAAGTGGAATGGCTTAATAAGGTATGATATATTATCATCACATACTCATGGACAGTCATACAGAAAAGGAATATACTGGAACAGCATACATTGTATTGTATTTTCATTATATTGCATTTTGTGTGTGCATCAAATCATATAACAGTATTTAATGTCCCTGGAGCCCTTTGGCTCTTCACCATTCTTTTCATTGTTGTTGATCAACATCATGAAAACTCAGTCCACATCATCAAGACCTGAGACTCAAAGCTGTTTATTAGCAGCCACAGGCTAGGTCTGATTAAATAAGGGCTCACTGTTATGATGGAATGTAACACAGTCTTGCACAAATAAGAGATTGTGCTTAGATCATCTGCAGAATAAGGCTGGTCTTGCACAAGCCCATGCCTTCTGTCCGTCTTAATTTCCCTGCCACATGACCTTTTTTGCGCAGCCCCCACCCTGCCACTTTGAGTCATAACAGTCTCTACATATCCGTCACTTTAGACGGCAAACCTTTTGTGTTTAACGCTAGGAATTCGTCATGCCTAGCAACACATTTTTGAGCAATCTCTGATAAAAAGGCTATTAGAGCAAAAGATAGCGGTAGCACAAATAGAGTTTGACTTTTGTGCTTTAGAATTTCAAAGGAAGCTTCAGAAACACTCTTCTGAGCTTTAAAACTGGAAGTAGAGTGTTTGCAGAACAGCTTTCGCCAAATTTCCTATCCTGACCTCAAGCCTCACACTGCAAAAGCAATGACAGGTCATGATATACATGCATAGACTTTAAATAGCCCAGCCAAACATGCTAACTTGATTAACATAGAATGCGTTGCTAATTGCTGACTGCTAACTGTTCAGTTTTGTTCATTACACTGAAGCAAATGAATACAAGCAACACAATTCTCACCCAAAGAATATACTATAAGACAACAATTATGTTTATTCAGTGTGTTTTATTTATGTGCTGTGATGTGAATGATGTAAATTCAAAGTACCATTTTCTCCCATATGCTAGCCACTTTTGCTTTTTTTTTTATTGAACTTTTCCTCTAAGTTTAAAAGCCAAAAACATGTTCTTCTTCACACTGGGATGACAGTGGAATGCTGACTGAGAAATGCTATGTTTTGGTTCAGACTGTCTCTAGTCATGGTAACAGCTGGTTTGTTGGTATTTTTAAAATAACTAATGATTAATTACATTCTTCATGGTATAAATCATCACTTAGATACACATTAATAGTTTATCATTGTGTCTTTCGACATAAAATATTTTTTGTCTTTGAGTCACTGTGAACACTTCTGGAAGTGGGTTTTTGTGAGTGAACTTTGTTGTTGGATATTGGGTGGTTGGCTAATTGTACAAAACCCTGAGTTTATTTTATTTAAAAATTCTTGCTTATTCTGATTAGTTGATTCTGCCCTACCTATTACAGAGGAGTATTTTGTTATTATGTAGTTAGTACATGAAATACTATGTTAAGCTATGCTTGCATTTATAAGTAAAGTCTTCACTGCATTGCGTACTTATATGTATTTACAACCCCATTTCCAAAAAGTTGGGACACTGTGCAAAATAAAAAATAAAAACAAAATGCAATGATGTGCAAATCATTTAAACCCTATATTTCATTGAAAGTAGTGCAAAAACAACACGCCAGATGTTGAAACTGAGAAATTTTATTGGTTTTTTTTTAAAAATATATGTCCATTTTGAATTTGATGCCAACAACGCTTTCCAAAAAAGTTGGGACGGGGGCATGTTTACCACTGTGTTTCATCACCTCTTCTTTTAACAACACTCTGTAAGCATTGGGGAACTGAGGAGACCAACTGCTGTAGTTCTGAAAGCAAAAAGTTTTCCCATTTTTGGGAGCAAGCTGGGTGGTCTTTAGCTTGGAGGACACAATGTCCATGATTTCCAAAAAGAAATTTAAATGTTGATTCGTCGGACCACAAGACATTATTCCATTTTCCCTCAGTCCATTTTAAATGAGTTCTGGCCCAGAGAAGGTGGCAGTATTCCTGGATCCTGTTTATATATGGTTTCTTCTTTGCGTTTGAGTTTTAGTTAAGTTTAGTTTAGTGGATGCAGCGACGAACTGTTTTCATAGACAGTGGTTTTCAGAAGTTTTTCTGAGCCCATGCAGTGACTTCCACTACAGAATCATGTCTGTTTTGAATGCAGTGTTGCCTGAAGGCCCAAAGATTATGGCCAGCAAATGCTGATTTTCAGCCTTGTCCATTGCATACAGAGATTTCTCCAGATTCTCTGAATCTTTTAATGTTATGATTTACCGTAGACGATGAAAAGCAAAAGTTGTGAACTCCTCCTCATCTTTACTTCTGAAAGACTCAGCCTCTCTGAGATGCTCTTTTTATACCCAATCATGTTACTGACCTGTTGCCAATCATAACCACCAGGTGTTTTTTTAAGCATTACAAATCTTTTGTTGCTGGCATCAAATTCAAAATGGGCATATATTTTTCAAAAAACAATAAAATTTCTCAGTTTCAACATTTGATATGTTGTCTTTGTACTATTTTCAATGAAATATAGAGTTTAAATGAAATGAAAAGCGTCCCAACTTTTTTGGAAATGGGGTTGTATTTATAATTTACTTATCCAAATTTATGGGTGCTACAGTGTTATGATAATGCTTTATCAGCAGCCAGTCAAATAGTTCGTTCTGTGTTGTCATTGTTGTGCAGATCCTGCAGCAGGCCTGGCCTTTTGTAGGCCAATACTTGGAGAAACTGCTGGTGGAGACAGTCGCCCCTTCAGTCAGGACCTCCAACGCACACCTTCAGACATTTAGCTTCACCAAAGTTGACCTGGGAGACAAGGTGCAAATCTGCTTTCTTTTAACTTACTTTCATAAAGCCATATTCAATGATATTCGTTTTACCTGGGGATGTTTTATAATTTAAGTGGATTCCAGTGAGAAGTGATTTTAATCCAGTTGGAATCTGCAGTGTCTATGGTTTTTACAAGCCTGAAATGTGATAATTACAGAATGAGTTACCTTCTGTAATTCACTGAACTGAAGGAGCTTCCTCAGTAAAAGCAGTCCTATTCCAATCCACATGATGAAAATAAGAAAACAGAACCTGCTAATAGACACAACTGTTTTGCGTGTTGTTATTGAGTTTGGCGACTAGGTCTCATAATGTTGACATGTACATCCGGACTTTGACATTTCCATTCGGTCTATCTGCGGCAACTTGGGAAAATGGCATAGATGCTTTATCCTGTATGAATCGACCAATCAAATCCCTTACAAATTACACAACAGAACCTCCCCTGGTGAAACTGTTCCAGCTCAAATAGTGCTATAGTTTTTGCTTATTATTCTTCAGATTCAGCTTCATTTGAGTTTGCCAGAGTGAATGTGTTTTTTTTTTTTTTTGTTGTTGTTTTTGGAATGCTTTGATACATCTTTAAAGCTGTTTTGGTTCTGCAGGCAGTGAAGGTGGTTGGAGTGAAGGCTCACACTGAGCATGATAAGCGTCAGGTGTTGCTGGATCTTTATATCAGGCAGGTCACACCTTTAACATAGCCGCTTTGGCTTATAACTGGAGTTGATTAAGTGCATAGGTGGCAAAAAGCAAAAAGCTCGGTTTCAAATTAGTTTCTTTTTTATGATTTGAGAATCTGTTGTTTTGCAGCTATGCTGGAAATGTGGAGATCAATGTGGAAATAAAGAAGTACTTTTGCAAAGCTGGAGTGAAAGGAATACAGGTAAGCATCTTGAAAAGAGAAAAAGAACAGAACATGTACACCCACTGAGCACTTTATTAGGAGCACCTGTACAATTTATTAGGAACACCTGTACACCAACTTATTTGTGCAGTAATCTAATCAGCCAGTCGTGTTTCTTTGATTATGACTGTGGCATGATTGTTGGTGCCAGATGAGCTGGTTTGAGTATTTCTATAACTGCAGATCTCCTGGGATTTTCACACACAACAGTCTCTAGAATTTACGCAGAATTGGGCAATAAAAAAAACATCCAATGAGCAGCAGTTCTGCAGATGGAAATGCGTAGTAGTTGAGAGAAGTCAACGGAGAATGGCCCAACTGGTTCTAGCTGACAAAGAGGCTACAGTAACTCAGATAACCACTCTGTACAGCTGTAGTGAGCAGAAAAGCATCTCAGAATGCATAACACGTCAAACTTTGAGGTGGATGGGCTACAACAGCAGAAGACCATGTTGGGTTCCACTTCAGAGGCATAAACTGTCGCCAATAATCCAGTAGAAGACCTTTGGGATGTTGTGGAACAGGAGATTCACAGCATGATAGTGCACCTGAAAAATTTGTGGGAATTAAATGATGCAGTCATGTCAACATGGACCAGAATCTCAAAGCAGTGTTTCCAACATCGTGTAGAATCCATTCCACTAAGAATTGAGGCTATTTTGAAAGCGAAGGGAGACCCTACCCAGTATTTGTGTAATGTTCCTAATGAAGAGATTGGTGAGTATATGCTTCACAAAAAAGGTTTCTCAAATATCTTTTCTCCCTCCTCAGCTTCATGGAAAGCTGAGGGTGATTCTGGAGCCATTAATCGGAGATGTTCCCCTTGTAGGAGCTATCACGATGTTCTTCATCCGAAGACCTGTAAGTGTCCCCAAATGTTCCATTTTTCAAGTTATTCTTGCACATACAGTCTAGTTTTGCACTCTTGTTTTTGTCCATTTATGTTATTGAAATGGAAGAAGTCAGAAATGGAGACTCTGACCTGTTAATACAGAGAACAGAGAACTCACTCACTCACTCAGACTCATCTAGCAGGCTAAATATTCTTTTCCTGAATTGCTGTTGATGGTTCATATGAGCAGTGCTTCACATTAAAGACAACCTGTGTCCTTGTCGAATTAAAAAAGCAAATCGGAGAAATATACACTACCTGATGAGTTTCTCGTTTATCCACTGTGGGCAATAGTACTGTAAAAGTTTGGATTTTCATTTCAACACTTTCACTTCCATTGCTTCTGCAGAAGCTGGACATCAACTGGACAGGCCTCACCAACTTACTAGACATTCCAGGTCTCAAGTAAGTGGCTTGTTTGATGTATTTTTCTAATGCCGCTGAGGTGAATGCCATTTGAGCTATTGTTCTTGTGCAGTGTTTTCCCATTTGCATTTCATATAGCAAGAATCAGTGGGACACTGGGCTGATTATTCAGATTCTGCTGAGTTTACCTTAATTTAAATAGCTCGGGTAACTCACAGCTAATAATCAAAATATCAGTGTGCCATCAGATCCATATTCTCAGAGGTATTGCAACACAACTCATTATATCACGTGAATATCATTACATATGAGCTATCATAATCCACCATACTCTGTAGTGCTGATTGTCTTTGTTGTCATGTCCCATTTTCCTGCATTCAATTACAGTGCCATGTCGGACACTATGGTAATGGATGCTATCGCCTCTTTCCTGGTGCTTCCCAACCGCCTCACTGTCCCTTTGGTGGCTGATCTGCACGTAGCACAGCTGCGTTCCCCTCTACCGCGGGTAAAGCAGAGTCTGCACTTCTGCAGTATACAGCAGCTATGCTACAGTCAGCACCCTTTACTATTAAATATCTATGATAGGGGTCATGAATTCTGTCCAGCAGTGTTTACTGATTTCCCTGCTCAATAAGATCTGTTTTAGCAGTTTATTACCAGAATTGGACCAGAATTGACAATCCATAATCTATGATGTGTTTGCGTTCATGCGTGTCTCATTAACACTGTTGTTTTTTTCAACTCCTAAGAGGAATAATTTAGCACAAAAAGTCAAATTTACATGAGGCATGACATGGTTGTTGTTGTCCGAAGTTTGTTTCTTTAGTTTTGCACTGGAGCGAATGCAGCGAACAAGTGAAGGGAGCTTATACTAGTGTAAGTACAAGGAAGCTTGTACTTGAGAATGGTCTTGGTCCTGTCTTGCAAACTGTTTGCCTCATACACTCACCTCAAGACTGTGTCAAGTTGTTAAGTCTTCTAAAAAAAACTTGCTTATGTATTCTCTGCCACTGTACGACTGCAAAACTACAGACACAAACAAAACAGGCTTCAATATGAGTATTAGTATTGATATTAGTATTGGTATTCAGTATTAGTGCTTTTTGCTGTATGACATGCTTTTGTTTTCATAGATAATAGTCTTGCAATGAAACCACATAACCGAATCTTTGACATTTCTTAACAGTTCCACACAAGTTTAGGCAAGGGTTTGATGGTTTAGCCAGTTGTGCAGTTTACACAATGCTAAATAGTACAGTAAAACCGTCCATTACTTATTGGCTACCTTAGCTTGTAGCTCCACTGCAAAAATAAAGAAACAAACTTCAGACACTGAAATTTTTGCCGTGTTGTGTTGTGTCAAAATTGTGTATTGTGTTTTTTCAGATTACGTCTTAGACATACATTTTGTCATGGACTAAGTTACATTGTGCTTCACATTGACATTGTGTAAATTCTCCACTGAAACGGCCCACAAAGTTTTTAGCTTACAGACTTTGTACTTACAGTTGAATTTTATTCCTTTGCACAAAGTTTGAAAGCGCAAAACATTTTCTTCTTCGCACTTTGTATGCCAATTGAGCAATGCTGATCTGTGACATTGATGCAACACTTGCAGTGTTTCCTGTTTACAGATATCTTAATTCAAATTGACTCCCTTTTTTCTTCAATCTAAATGATACACATCATCCTCTTTTGCACAGGGCATAGTCCGGATCCACCTGCTGGAAGCCGAGAACCTGGCTGCTAAGGACAACTTCATAAAAGGTGTGATTGCTGGCAAGTCAGACCCTTATGCCGTGCTGAGGGTGGGCACACAGACCTTCACCTCCCACCATGTGGACAACAACCTCAACCCCCAGTGGAGGGAGATGTATGAGGTACGAGACAGCGCGAGTTGTGAGGTTGTGTCTCAGTGATCAGTTGTGGCTTTACCAGTGGTTTTGAGTGGGGATGTTGAGCAGAGTGTCTGTATGTTTCTGACCATGCTTTTGAAATATACCACATGCACTGCGAAACACAAGACACAGTCTGCTATGTTGAGCAAAAACAACATGATGTTTACTCTCAAGCCCTAGGGTTGTGTAAGTTATGTAGTTAAGAGTGTATGGTACTGATGTGTTGGCCCACGTACGGGCTCTTAGAGTTTGAAAGGGTTAAGATGAATGTTTTTTTAAACCCACCAGTCCCTGTTTGTATATTGTGTAATGGGATTAATGATAGATATATAATTGATTTGGTGTAAATATTTATTAGTTGTTATGCTGACTTTGCATATTCTTCAGTTTGTTGTTGTAACTGAATGCCATGGCCAAGGTGAGAATAAGAATTTACCATTACAGAGACTAATAAAGTGTATAGAGATATATAAGCATAACTGTGGTCACAAATGTTATTGCAACCATTGGTAACAGAATGTCACGAGGATGTGATAGTCATGTGCTGTGATCAGACAAGCAGAGTGAGGGTGTGAGATAAGTAGGTTTTTTTTAATATGATGCATGATATTTGCTGCAGTTATTGTGCAACGTTATGAATGTTAGAAAAATCCATGTGTGTGTGTGTGTGTGTGTTAGGTGATTGTTCATGAAGTTCCTGGCCAGGAGTTGGAGGTGGAGGTGTTTGATAAAGACCCTGATCAGGATGATTTCCTAGGAAGGTATTATTGCAGTGTCCATTTTTTAATTATTACTATTATAACTGACCTCACTTTCTCTAACGCCTCTTTATTCTCTTGTCTCTCTGCTTGTCAACTGCCTTTTGTTCTGTTTTGCTCTAAGGGTCAAGTTGGACTTGGGCCTTGTAAAGAAAGCAAGAGTCTTGGAAGAGGTTGAAACCATTTTATTCTTTTTCCCTCTCTCTTCGGTCCTCCTGACTGTAATGTCTTTAAACGTTTAAATGTTTTTCACTGACCTGTAATTTAGCATTTGTCTACACTGTTCCTGCATGTTTATATTGTTATATGCACCACTGTACCAGACAGAACGGTAAAGGTGGGCAATATGATGATATTTATTGTTTACTGTGATAAATTACATCACATTATTGCACAGTATGCTTCTCTGAGCGTATCGTAGATATTGTCAGTACTTACAAAACACTGATCAAATGCATGTTAAAAAGAGAGCTTGATTAGTCATGTTTAATTGGGCTTAATGCTGTGCAGTATGTGAAATATTGAATAAAAAGTAGGGGTGGGTGATATGAGAAAAATGCAATGCCTAAAGTAGGGCTGGGCGATAAAACGATAACGATAAGTATCGCGATATAACTTTCCTTGATAGAACTATAAGAAAGGTTTGATAAATTTTCGATATAATAGAGCATTCTCACACTTCCACGTTCTAGCGACAGCCGTGGTGGCGTTTTCTACTGCAAGGAAAGCGACACTGCTCGCCAGGAGAGGGCGCACTTTATGTTTTCAGTTTTTCGACATGATTAGGGAGGGAGGGGGCGATGAGTAAAAAAGGGTTGCCAAATATACTTCAGCAGCACCTAAAACGAGGAGTTATATATTCCCTGTTTGAGTGGAGCGACCAGCGATTTGCTCTCCTGTGACCAAGTCTGAGTAATGAGATAAGTGGCATAACTGTATTGTCCTACAGTGAACTCACCTCCTTCCTTACAAGCTTTAGCAGCGTTAAATCATGCCTGATCCTCACAAGTAAAGCGCTGTTACAGCGCTCAGTCATATTTAAGTATTAGTGCATTCCCAAGCAACGAAAGTGAAAGAAAGAAGTGGGTTCATGTAAGTTACTGATTTTGACGAAAGTAAACTTGAGGAAGCTGTTAGGCGTTGGAAAGCGGGAGAGCGCTATTTTCCCAGGCTAGCTGTTTTTAGCAGCTGGCTAACTTAAAGCAGTGCTCTGTCACTCACACAACACGGCGAACTGATGATACTGTAGATCAAACAAGACAAAAGCACCGCTTTCAGTTTAAACATACCTAAATGAAGGACTCCGTTTGTCTGGTGTTGATATATTGCGGTTCACCCCTCAAATTACTATAGAGAAATCCAGACGTCTGCTAGCTGGTGTTTGAATACATGGATGTGGTAGGAGTGATGGTAGTAAGGCGGTGTGATCCATCACTGACGTACCGAGCCAGCTCATGTTTGCTGTTCGTACTAAGTTGACATTGTTGAGAAACTAAACAGTTTAGCACTGTTGTTGGCCACCTGTTTAGCATTTGTAATTTAAATTAAATTATGACTATTACAAAAATTGTAGCTGTGCTTTTCCAGCTGGTAAAAACAGCCGACCAGAAACTTTCTCCCAGTATCCCATTACAGATTTGTGAAATGTTCTACTGTTTGGCGAGTGTTTGTCATGTTCTGACCATAAAGGGTAGTTTAAAACAGCAATTCACCACCTAGGAGCAAAAGTCAGCCTTCAAACTTGAAAGAAATAATGATTTGACATTTATCGCGATATGTATCGATATCGAACAATATGAATTTTGTTTATTGTGATAACATTTTTTGCCATATCGACCAGCTCTAACCTAAAGATATTTTCACAATAGATGATATTCATTGCAAAATTTGTTTTTCTGAGGTTTGAGAAGTTGGAAGAGTTAAAACAGAACCTGTGGTGCCAAATACTATCATAAACTTTGAATACAGTGGTTTTTACTCAACGTTTCACATACTGCATTCCAAAAAATTCAATTAAACAGGACTAATTGTGCTCTTTTTTGGAATGAAATGTGTAGTTAGTCTGTTATTTTTTTTAAATACTGATGATATCCACAATGTTCTCAGAAAAGTATATTGTGATGCACTGTATCACGATAATGATAAAATGTGGTCATACTGCCCATCTCTAACAAAAATAATTTTATTCATAGTTTTTAATAGTATGTTTTTAAAAGTAGCTCTGCTGCTGCATTCTGCATGTTCCAACTTAAAAGACCTGAACATCGAAAACTAAATATCATGATACACACATGAAAAAATGTAACATTTTTTTGATAGTATATTTTTTCCACCTCTAGAGAACATTTTTTATGCTGCTCTTTTATGAAATTGAACTGAATTGAAAATTGAATTGAATTCTCTCTTAGAAAAAAAAAGAAAGTGCCGTTCGTCAACACAGACACAAGTGTTTCCTGTGCTTCTTCTTT
>JAILXH010042552.1:0-20058 GCA_023558415.1 Piaractus mesopotamicus
TATATATTGTCTTTGTACTGTTTTCTGTTTAAATACAGGCCAAAGTACATTTATAAATCACTGCTTTCTCTTTTTTTTTACATTTTACATACTTTTTTGGAATTAGGTTTTTAGATAATGTCCATTTTTATAGACAACTGTGTTATACAGTGGCTACAAGCGTCCACTTTTTGTTAGCTGCATTAGTCTCATAGCTCCAGTGCTAAGCTAAAGCAGACTTTAGACACCAAACATGTTTTGACTGATGAACTACATTTGGGGTAAAGGGAAAACTGTTGGAATTTGATTTGGTTCGCTTACGTCTTTTAATTAAAAACTTTTCTCTGCTTATGCCCCTCAAGGTCCCCCAGCTATCCTCCTCCTGGCTGTGTGAAGAACAAAAAAAAGCTGAAGCCTGAGCAGGATGGCTGTGTGTCGAAGTCTCACCGGCTCCTGCGCCGCACCTGCTCTAGTGCCGTGAAGCCAGAAGTGGATGGCTGTGCTGGCAAATCGCACAAGCTGCTGGGCCACTCTATGTCGGGCGAGCCGCGCCTGGAGCTGCCACCAGTCCTCAAGCCTCCGGCCCACCGGCTGCTGCCGCGGGCTGCGGTGAAGCCTGAGGACTGCGGCGGTGGCCTGCGGCCTCACCGGCTGCTGCCCCGCTCTGGTTCCGGTGAGCCCCGCTGCGAGCACGGTGGCAGTGGTAGTGGTGGGAGTAGTGATGGTGGCAGTGCTCTGAAGCCCCACCGGCTCCTGAGCCGCTCATGCTCAGGCAGCGTGCGCACCGAGGAGCTGGACGGCCTCAAGCACCACCACCGGCTGCTCAGCAGGTCCTACTCCAGCAGCACCAAGATGGGTAAGGGCGAGCTGCCTAAGGAGCCAGCCGGTGAGAGCCGCCGCCTCTCGCTTACCTCAGGGCTCATCGGTATCCTGGCCCCAGCACTCTCTTCCACACCGCCGGTAAGCGTTGCAGTCCCAGACTTTCCAAAGCTCTACTCTTCTCACATCCTGTTTACACAACATGTCCAAAAGTGTCCAGATGCTCCTTCCCAACAGAGCTTTAATCTGGCTTAATTTTTTAAATGAACCTGAATAAAACCAGAGAAGTCTGAAAAGTCAAACTACACCAGCAGTAACCAGACACTGAAAAATACTCTGCATTTCTGATTAAATATACTTATTTTGCACCATGTCAGACTATATCTAGACAAAAACTTTTTTTATTTACCACTACTACCATCATCAACATTATATATAAAAGCTCAGAAGACCCGTGTAGATTCACAGACAGTTTTAAAAAAATGGCTTAAAAAGAATTTCCTTTCAAAGTATAGATCTGTTATTAAATGCACATATACAGGCACGTAATATCCATAGACCTGCCAGTAGAATGAGATGCTTTGGAGCAGCCCCAAATAACCCTAAGATGTGCAGTGCCAAAGTTAGAGGGAATCATGCTTCCCACCTCTGAACTGAACGTAATTTTCTTTAGAGTGACCTAATCAGTACCTGACCTCACTAATGCTCTTGGGTCGGATCCTCACAGCAATGTTTCAGCATCTAGTTTAAAGTGTTCTCAGAGAAGTATAGGCTGTTACTGCAGCAAAAGGGGGGTGGGGCGAAGCCTTGGATTTAGAAGGAATCTTGTGGGAACAAGTGTTTGGATACTTTTGGACATTTAGAATATCTTTTATTAATGTAAAATTCATGTGCTTCTCAGTCCGGGCACATCCCCACACTGATTAGTTTTTTGCTTCTGCTCTAACAAACCTGATTCAAATTTGTATGTGTTCTGTAACTACAATTTAGGAATGCTGAATTACAGCAATAAAAATCAGTTTCATTGATTGTGGGGCTTTTTCTACTGATTTCTGCTGTATAAGAATGCCCTTTCCTGTTCCGTCTGATGGTTTAAGTTCTGGTAATGACTACAGTTGTATAATATTTGTTGTCTCATTGACTAGCCAAACAATGGGGCGAAGTCTATACCAGTCAGAGACCGTGGCTTCCTCGTCCAGGTAAGTACCAACTCTGGACACATTGCAGATATAAATTGTAATATGTCTGGATGTAATAAATATATTAACAGAATATGTTTTTCTTGGACATGTTATAATTGCAGACGATGGAGTATGCAGAGCAGAGGATCCCGGTCCTGAACGAGTTCTGTGTGGTCTGTGATGAACCTCATGTATTCCAAAATGGACCAATGCTCAGAGTAAGTATTAAAGAACATATGATTACAGAAGAACGCACAAACAGAGAAATACGCAAATACCTGGAATCACTGCCGAATGAATGCCAAGCTACATGTCGTTGTAGCTTACAAACAGTGGTGTAATTTGATTTTACTTTCTATATAAAGTCCCCTCCCCTTAAAACTGCCTTTTAACAAAAGCTATATCATTTTTTTCTCAATTAATTTTAAAGGCTGTTCAGATCTACTGGCCAACGTGTCTTCAGCTGCTAAGTTACAAAGTGCTTGAAGTGTCTTCTCTTAAACTTTGTTTACACTGTGAACCTGAAAACAATAATCATAAAATCGTGGACATCATCCATGCATTTCTTCCAACAGCAATGTTTAATGCAGAAACCTCACAATTCACTATCATAATGGCAATTTTTTAGTAGCGCCCCTATTTTTAATAACATTTATTCCAAGCTCTGGTTTTAACATGGACATTTGAAACTTGTAACTGGCATTTAGGTAACATATCCTTAAATTTATTTTTTGTGGTTTGTAGTTTTACAGTGGCTCTTCTGGTAAAGACTGGAAAGCTGGTGCCTTTACAGTTATGCAAGTTACCATGCTCAACACTAATACCCCCCATACCATGATCCTGTCTCTGAAACTTTATGCTGGTAACAATCTGCATGATTCATTTCTTCTTAGGAAGAATAAACACAATGTCAATTTTTTCATAAACAATCTGAAATATTGATTTATCAGACCACAATACACGTATTCACTGTGCATCTGTTATTCGCTGAGACATTTTTTGGCAAAGTGGCGAGCTTTAACCCATCCATGCTCATAACGAACTAGGCTTTTCCTGCATGCTCCTTTTATACCTAAGCATGATTGCCTCACCTATTCAAGATATTTTTAACATTTCACTACATTCATAGTCCTAAATTGCCCCTATCCCAAGGTGATGCAGGCATCAGTGTCGAAAGGAGCATATATTTACAGTAAACAATCTATTAGGTGAAACATTTAATATCTTGTCTTCGTACTGTTTATATATAAATGCAGGTCAAAGTGGATCAGTGCTTTCTGTTTTTATTTGCATTTCACATACATTTTTAAAACTGAGGTTTGTAGTTAAACTGCCCATGTTTGAAAAGCTGCAGTTTTCCTTTGAATATACTTATCACTGTGATATAAAAGTTGAGGCCCACAAAAAGCAGAAATTTTTCTTCTTGTTTTACTAACAGTTAGTTAAAGCTGAATCTTTATGTAACTCTATGAAACTGTAGCTTTGCTAATTATGTATTTTGTGTATGTTTTCACAGCCCACAGTGTGTGAGAGAGAGCTGTGTGTCTTTGCCTTCCAAACGCTAGGGGTCATGAATGAGGCTGCTGATGAGATTGCCACAGGTGCCCAGGTACACACTATAGAACACGCAAAACATATACTTTTTGGGTGTTACTTTACCTTATCTTCTGCTCTTAGCGCTCTCAGGATACTTCTGATGTCGTGAATTATTCATTACCAATTGCAGGTTGTAGACTTGCTGGTCTCCATGTGTCGCTCTGCGCTAGAATCTCCGAGGAAAGTTGTCATTTTTGAGCCATATCCCTCCGTAGTGGATCCTAATGACTCTCAGACCCTGGCCTTCAATCCAAGGGTACACTGGACATTTCATTGTCTTCTGCTAACGATATATGACAGATGATACATGTTGAAAATAGTAACAATAATAAAAAGAAGTGGCATTGGCATAATGCTCACTAATGCTATAACAACCCTGTCCTTCTCCTTAGAAAAAGGACTATGATCGAGTAATGAGAGCTCTTGATAGCCTCACATCAATCAGAGAAATGACCCAGGTATCAGTGAAATGCTTCCTACATAGGATCCAGTATTACTATCCTTACTGATTTTGTTGTTTATACAGTCGTGTGCAAAAGTTGAACACTCTTGGCCAAATTACATGTTTTGTTGATTTTCTAAGTGAAAATAAGTAATAACACATCCTCTACAGAGAACACATTTCTGCACATTTTAATGCACAGTTACTGTTTATTTGCTGAATTTAATATTTTGGGAAAAAAACTAAAAATAAATGTGGCCTGTGCAAATTTTATTTGTTATTTTATTTGTATCCAATATGTTAAACTCAGGAAATAAGTTGTGCACTGAATTTTTTATTGAAATGGCATATACAATCAATAGAACATGTGATTTGACCAGGGGTGTTTAAACTTTTACATTCCACTGTATATGTCTCAAACTGTTTCTTTAGCCATTATTGAAACATGCATTTCTGTGGTAAGTGCACTTCGTCTAAGGGTTAATTTGTGTCAAACAGGCTCCATATCTGGAGATAAAGAAGCAGATGGACAGAATTGACCCACTGGCTCACCCGTTATTGCAGTGGTAATGAACTTGTTTCTGTCTTTCTATGTTCTGTATTTCTGTAATTTTTTTTTTATGATTTATTAATTTATTTATTTTGAAAGTTAAAGATACTTTGGTTCAGATCAACATAAGTGTCTTGGAGAATTATGACAATTTTAAGCTAGAATGTTTAGTTTTATATGTATGGCCAAAAAAAAGGGCTAATGTTTTTTTTACATCCCAGAAATTCTACAAAATGCTGAGAAATGTGTTGTTCACAGGGTCATATCCAGTAACAGGTCTCACATAGTGAAGCTACCAGTGACCAGAGTAAGTTTTTCATTTCTCAAAAGGATATCTGCAGAAAACTGAATGGGATGGTGTAAACTGTTTTGAGCATAATGAACAGATTATTAGAATGAATTTTCATAATTTACATTTGTGAACGGGTCCCTGATGCTTAAATGTAATGTTATTTTCTGAAATATGTAAAGTTATGCTGCTAAGTAAAATTTCGTTTTACGATGCCAATGCTTTGCCTTTAGTTGAGGGAAGAGGAGGGAATGAGTCAGCAGGAGCATAAATCAAAACTCTCAGAGCCTCTATATTTTGAAACTCATTTTTAATTCACTGTACCACTTGCTTTGAAATGCTGCTTAGACCAGTGTCACAAATAAGGCCGCCTAAGCAGAAGTGGAGAAAAAAAATTAAGGTATAATAAGTTCAGTGCATGCTCTTACAACTTCTTTCTGTCACAACAGCAACTGAAGTTTATGCACACCCCACACCAGTTCCTCCTACTTAGCAGCCCACCGGCCAAAGAATCTAACTTCAGAGCTGCCAAAGGCCTCTTTGGAAGTACTTTCGCTTTCCAGTAAGTTCCA
Organism: Piaractus mesopotamicus; assembly: GCA_023558415.1. Classification (NCBI taxonomy): domain Eukaryota; kingdom Metazoa; phylum Chordata; class Actinopteri; order Characiformes; family Serrasalmidae; genus Piaractus; species Piaractus mesopotamicus. The sequence goes on from JAILXH010042552.1 coordinate 5,429, forward strand.
GTCATGACACCATTGCCAGTGCAACTCAAATATTTCAGTAACCCTCAGACGTTGTTACTTCTGTTTTGCTATAATTTTAATTCAAATATAATTATGTAATTTTTAGAATATGTACCTCCTACATGATTTCTCTTCTTATGCTTTAGAAAGAAAGAAATGATTTTGAATTATACAATGCTTTCATTTCCTGCAATAACTGGGACTAGAAATTGCAGTTAGTAAGAAAATTCTGGAAGGAGCCCCCCCAGTCATTAAGCATGATTCTAGGCAATGCAGACATCTGTTTGCTGACTTAACAGAATTGGAAGTTAGTGTTCTCCTCTGAGCATGTTGAGCCATCCAATGACGTTGCGTTTGCGACTGTTCAGAAAGATGTGGTGCTGCTTCTTGTATCTTGGAAGAATCATATGCAAGCCTTTACCCACCCAGCTAGGTGACATGTGCTAGGGGGAGATTTAGCTAGCATGTGGTTGGGGGGGGATAAAGATATTCTTACTGGACCCATTTTTATAGACATTTAGAAATAACTTAAAAGCAAAAGAAGAAGCTTCATCATCTACGTGCCAAGAGCCAGTTTCCCCCGCAGTGGTCCATGCTGCCAGGGACCTCCCTGCCCTATCCCACTGTCTATAAGGCACTGTGCTTGTCCCCCATACTGAATCTTGTGGATGGTGGGCCAACAATGTCCCCCCACGTTGCCTTTTCGGGCTGAGCCCAGATGGGTTACGTGGGCTATACTCTACTTGATATGGTGAGGAGCTCCAGGAGGAGCTCAGAGTAGTGACACTACTCCTCCACTTTGAGAGGAGCCAGTTGAGGTGATGTGATTCAGGCATCTGATTAGGATGCCCCCTGGCCACCTCCCGTTGGAGGTTTACCAGGCACAACCGACTGGGACGAGACCCCAAGGTGGTTCTAGGACCTGCTGGAAGGATTAAGAAGCAGTTTAAGAAGATGAGTGAATGAATGAGGAAACTTCATTATACTACTGTAATCTGGAAAATTTCCATAACCTCAATAACAATAACTAATAAAGGCCTTGATCTATTAATGGTTCAGTAAAAAGTCAGATTTTCACTTTTAATCACTTACCCCAGATATCAGCAAAAATGTTGTTTCTTTTTTAGTTAAGTGCTTCTTTAGCCATGAGGCTAATGTTTATAATACTAGAAGTCAGTTGTCGTTGTTAAATATGTCCCCAAAACGTCTTTCAACCTGCTCAAACTGTATCCGAAGTGAAATTTGGCACAACAACTGTTATCTTAAATTGATGCATGCAGCATTCAGTTCAAGTTTTGTTCATTTATGTACTTCACAGTCAAAATGTGCTCTACATCACATTGACAAGTCTGTGTGACCTTATTGATGAGCTAGATGCTGTGTGAGAGAAATTTTGGGGATGTATTTACAGAAAATATTTGGGTGTCTTCTAGCATTTGTCCTCATAGCTAAATTAAAGAAGCGAAGTTTGGACAAAATGTGGCTGATGACTACAACTGGGGTAGTCTAGATTTTTTTTTTTTTTTTTGCCAAACTATTCCTTTAATTTCCATTTCCCTTACTTGGAACTACAATGTCTGATGCTAACGTGTTGTTTATTTTCAGTGAACTTAAACATTTAGCCAAGGGGAAAACTATTAAAAATGCTAATTAGACAGTAATAGAGTATTAGACTGGAACTGTGATTTGTCTGATAAGTAAGAATATATTTACCTCTTTTAGCGGATCGCACATAGAGAACTGGCACTCCATTTTGAGGAATGGTTTAGTTGTGGCATCCAACACAAGACTCCAGGTAAAGAATATGGATTTTAGGGTCATCTTTTTAATTATATAATGTGCTTTTAAAAGGCAGAATGTATAGTCACCAGCCAGATTGTTAGAATCCTTTAGTTATTATAGAACATCAACTCGGGTCATTTTTTCGTTTCACTGCAGCTCCATGGCGCCATCTATGGGAGTGGAATCTATCTCAGTCCATTGTCGAGCATATCCTTTGGTTACTCAGGTTTGCTATTTCTGCTTCTCTTAGAAACCTCTACCAGTTTGGTACACTAAAGGTATATATCAAAATGGTGGAAAGGCTGACTTATAGTTTTATTTACAAAAGTTGATTTAGCATTTTCTTCCCAAAGGGATGAACAAAAAACAACAGAAAGTTGCATCAAAAGATGAGACTGCAACAAACAAGACCAATATTCATCTGCAGGTAAAACCAAATCTTGTTGTTTAGCACATGCTATATTATGGGAATTGAGTTAACACTATGAAATAGGACTGAGCTAAACAGGGGAAAAAGCCACAAAATATTGCGATAATTGAAAAACAAAAAAGGAGTCAAACAAAAGTTTACCCATGTACATATGCTCAAATTTACCTAATTATCACTCTAGCAATGGAATGGATGAGTTGGCATGGAGCATTGGCTGGCAATTGGAAAATTAAGGCAAATGGGCAAATTTCAGTATTGCAAATGTTTCGTTTAGTAAGGGATTGACCTGCATTATTTTTACTAAAATTATTTACTATTGTTAGATCATGTAAATGCCTTAATTCATCCCAACACCCATGGAGCATCTGTGATTAGTCAGGATGCTCACAGCACACAATAAAGCCAGGCACACACTGCGATTTTAGAAATCTTGTTCTTTGGCGACATCTCACACTGTACATTTGAATCGCCCATCGTGTACAGTCAAAGCCTGCGATTTATGTGCTCACACTGTACGGAAACACTCGGCCCAACTGACATGATGCAACATGGGAGCAAAAGTCGTCATATACCCATGTTTTTTGGGTGCAACTTTGAGAAATCGGTTTGTGAGGCTGCTGACACTGTGAGACAAGCGACCAAAATTTAGGACGTGTCAGAAATCCATCTGATCGTCCGACTGCTTGATTGGAGCTCATTTGGGCAGTTAATCCGGAATGATTTCCCCTCTCACATTGCACGGTAAACGGTGGCCGATGAAGCTGAAATTCGGTCCGATCATGAAATTCAGTTGGCACAGTGTACGCCTGCCTTAAAACATTTGGTGACTGGACAGAGGCTCATATTGCACGCTTCTGTGATGTGTAGTAGCTGGTGGTATATCCAGTTGAAATTCCATCTCAATTATGAGTTTTGTCATAACTGTTATACTAGTTTGCCACAAATGAGTGCAGATAACATGATGTACAAACAGTGCACGACTGTAAAATTTTCCAAAATTTCCAAATGTGCTAGTGGCTGGAAACACAAGTCTGTGGGACATAGAGATTAGATAGATGACTTTGAGAAATTCAAGTAAGCTGAAGTTAGTTTCTGTTTTGTGTTCCACCTTAAATAGCATGATAATGATTCATGTGCCTCTGCAGTTAACTGTTGCTCCATTTAAGGTGGAACAAAAAATCAAAGCAAAAAGCTGGCAAATGAGAAGCCAACTTCTGCCTTGTAGAAGTTCAGACGTGAAACATCTTTTAGCACTGCTTTTGCCAGGTTAATAACAAATATTTCAGATTTACTTTGGTCGTTTATAAATGCTTCTTATTAAAACGTGAGAGGGCATCACAGTATAACAGTCCACTGCTGAAGAACAAAAAATGTTTACTAAAGTATCTCAAACAATTTTATTTGAAAGTGTGTGATGTGATGATGCATATAATGAAACATATAATGAAACCATTAGAAATTTTAATTACACCGCAATATAAATTTTGGGCCATAACACCCACTGAGTATTGCAAAGGCTGACGTTTAACAGACAATATGTTGTGCATCCCTACAATGAAATTCTTGAAAAATCTACCTAGACTTTAGTTTGCATGGTTGTATATTTGTGCATAATAACAGATGTGTAAAAAGTTTTATATCTTTATTCATTGCAGTCACAGAAGAAGGGCCAGCAGCCACAGTTTCTTCAGAGTCGCAATCTGAAATGCATAGCCTTATGTGAAGGTACAGTATCTAGCCTTTGTGCACCACAACAAAAATGTTTTGCTCAGCTTGTTTTGGTAACCTTGATGACTTTTACTCTTACAGTTATTACTTCGCCGGATCTGCACAAGCATGGGGACATTTGGGTGGTTCCAAACCCAGATCATGTCTGTACAAGATTTTTCTTTGTGTAAGTAAATTAAGCAGGTCTGCTTTAATTCGGTTTGAATAGGAAATTCTAATAGTGATGATGTGGCCTTGTTCACACTTGGCATTAACATCCGTCTTGAGGGATCTGATCAAGTGGACAGTGAGACGTGTATCTGTTGACACCTGGCATTTTCATGGGTTTTGAAAGCATCTCCAGTGACATCTTCTTGACTGGAGAAAGCATGCCGCCGTTCTCTCTGTATTTGTTGTCAGACAAAACTTTACTGTGAGTCCTTGTACAAACTGTTACAAACATTCAGATGACATTTTAAAGGGCTCATATCCTACATTATCCTTGTTTTTAATTATTATCTCTGATATCTACTTCATAACATTTGTGTGGTCCTGTGTACCAAAATCAGTCATTATTACTTTTTATATGACCATTTTCCAGTCTGATTTTATCTTTTAGAATGAAACAGGCTGCTTTCGTTTCTGTGCTTTTAAGACTGGTATATGTAAAAATGCGCCTTTTTGATTGGCCGTCCTGCATTGTTCCTTATACAAAAAGCAGTCCATGCTAAAACACTCCACAACTTCAATGTGAATGGGCAGGGCTGCTCTAGGCTGAATACACTGACTGTATGAAAATGGTGAGCTCAGTTTTCATGTATGGACTGTACAGACTGGAGAGTGAACAACAAGTTTTGAAACTTTAACAGTGTTTACAAACATCAAACTCTCTTTTTAAAAAGTGAGGAAAATTCTGTTATACATGAAATGAGCCCTTTAAATATACAGGAGCGAAGATTAAGAAAGACGCTACGTTGCATTCTGCTGTTTTGATTTCGTTGATTGAGGCGGTTTTGCCTTGTTGGCAGGGAGCTGTCGGGACACTTTACTGTTTAGTGTCATTTGGTCATATGCAGCACTGACCACCTCTGAAGGCAGTTTGAGTGATCATCACAGTGCATCTCCAAGATGCATTGGGCCCCTTTAACACCTCTGCTTAACACTGTCCACTTGTGAGCAAATCACCCAAGTTAACGGCAAGTGTGAACAGGCCTAGGTCTTCAATGAAATGTAATGTATTTAATCAAATGAACTGCATACTTACAGTAGAGAGCAGCAGTGTTTAAAAGCCCTTTAGACCCCAACAGAATTCTAGAGCACTCTTGTAGGTTCCTGATCCTTTTCAGAGGACTTACTCTTTTAAGCAAAATGGTTTATTATTAAACTAAGTAAAAATGACAGTTAGAGGTTAGGTTCATTTTAAAGGGGAGTCCTACCTTTAGTATGAAAACAAGATCAAGTGATAGAAATCAACACAGAGCTGTCAGTTCAGGACTTGAAAGTGTAATAAGCATTGAAAATAAATAATAAGAAGAAGACTTTGAAATAAAGAACAGGGATATGAAATAAACTGACTTGACCACAATTAAAGAGGTTTTACAATATTATTTTTTAGCAGTAAATGTAATAAAAATTACCAAAGCCTGCACTCTTGGCCAAAGGCTGGCTTTACACAGTGAAACTTGCATGCAACTAACTGCATGTTGTGAGAGGCAACATCGTTTCCATGCAACTTGACAGTTACACAAAGAAATTCAAAAACAATCATAAGTTACACACAGCAAATTCAATTACTCCACTCCTTCAGCAAATTTGCAGCTCATATTTTTGATACACCCTGTCGTTCTCACTATAGGGTCACCTGCAATGTGTAATTTGCATATTTGCAGCATTTTTATCATCTTCGTATGTTTTTTGAGCTGTCATTGCTATTCTTTTTGTCTATATTTATATATATTTGTCTTTTATTTATCTAAGGCTTTTTAGTGTATATTTGAGTGTTTAATTTGTTGTGTGAATGTCTTTGAAAATGAACATTTAAGCAGCCATTTTGGTTACAGCCTACTATATTCCTTGCTTATCCATGTCCTAGAATCACATCAAGTTCATCACGAACCGCATCCATCTTGTCTTGGACAAGCAGCCGTTTAAATAGCTGTTAGCATTGGCTGGCAGCTGATTACAGAAATAGCTGAGAGACTAGCTTGGCAGTGGAAAACACAAATAACAAGTTTAGTTCATACATAAAGTGTATCTGTTGATCAATCCAAACTGGTACAAACACTGAAATAATGTGGCAAAATCATTGATAACTTGTGTTGAAGCACAAACTTGGCTATGTGTTTGGTAAACCCAACTAAAATAACCATAAAAACACATCACAAAAAAAAAAAAAAAAATTAAGGACTTGCATCTTGAATTTGCTTATATATCATCACTGCTGTCCACATAAGCAAAAACCTGGAATATTGTGATTAAAGAATTAAATGTGTAATAATCAAAAATGTAATTCAAAGATCGTTATAATTGTTTTATTTTGACCTTATTAAATCACAGCCGTCTACAACCATCACAGTGAAATGCAGAGTGGCCAGTGTGGGGTCTAGAGGGTTAATTAAGGTGTTCTACGTTTATTAAAATCTTTTTTTGTTCACTTGACTAGTTACGAGGATGGACAGGTGGGCGACACGAGCATCAACACGCAGGACCCCAGCATACACCGGGAAATCTTAAGAGTCATTGGCAATCAAACCGCCACTGGATGAAAGATTACAGACGCAATACTGCTGCCTTCACCTGTCCTCCTGTCTCAAAGCTGGATTTTTGAGCGTAGGAGGTCACATCCATAGGTATTTTTGGTATCCACAAAACACAGTATAGAGAAACAGATTATTTCAGACCTATGAAATTAGCTGCAGTATTTATAACCCACGGATACCCCTGTGTATTCACACTGGCTAATCAAACTCTTACCGTTTTGCTAAGTTTATAAATAAAATTGTACATTTTCAAAGGACACGGTATGTCTCTCAGTTCACCTGTCGGACAGCCTATTTTTTGTAAAGAAAAGGGGAAAAAGTTCTTTGAGTAATATTTTGAGACTTCTACCAGATGTTATTTGGCCTTTTTGGGGAAAACAAGATATTCCTTAATGGTAATACGCCACCCTGCATTGTTTACTAAGAGCTGTACTTTTAGAAGTATGATACTTTGTGTATACTGAAGGTGTTGATATGCACTTTATTTTTCTTAATGTGAGATTTTAGTTCGAACTTCATCATCTTAAAATGCCTTTTCGAAGATTCTATTTCATATTGTTTGACTTTGGTGAACCCAAGTGTTCATTTCCCAGTGTTGCGGACATTAAGAGCTGAAAGGTTGTTGTGTTTACAAATCACATGTTCCTGAGCTACATGAGTTCTAAGCTACATGCCAGTAGCTGTCGGTTTACAGTTTCCAAAAAGAAGTCACAGTTATAGTTTATCCACACTGATTCCACTGCAGCCCTATTTGCTCTATTGTTTTAACCAGACTACTGTGACATTGAGTTGCCGTTTTGGTAGAATTGTCGACGAAAAAAAAAAAGAGTCAGTACTTAAACTTGTATTTGGGCAACACTGACAGAAAATAAAATGCATGAGGCTTTCCTTAAATTTTCAGTCGACTTGTGTTCCTAGATATGTTAATAGCATTTTTGATAAAAGAAAAACTGGCGCCCGGTTGTAAAATGTCTTTGAATATTTCAGTATAAATCTTTTTGTAAAGGTGATTTTAAGGCAGAATAAGTGTTTGCAGCTTGTTTATACATTGCCATGTTTTGGGGGTCAGTCCCTGTGTGAAAATACACCCTCTCTACACCTTTTTTTTTTTTTACTTTGCGATTGTTTAATTTTACACACCAGTTTGTGTACTCTGCTTTTGAAACATTGATTAAAATGAGAATGACGATCTTATCCTCAAAATTGGCTCACTAATTCAAATGATGAAAGACTTCCTTTCATTTTTTAATGAAACCTGATTAAATTACACCTCAACTCAAATCAAATTAGAGCACTACAGTGTTCTCCATTCATTGACGGATTACATGGTACATTAATTATCGCATCTAATCAACGCAGAGCATTACATTTACCCCTCTTAACCGGAAAATCAAAAAATTATAGGCTCTAGCAGCCTTGATTCTGGAGTGAGGTTATTAATACGTTTGGTTGCCATGTTTCAAATCCTCCCCCACCCCCAACTTTTTCCTAAATGTTCAGTTCACCTTTCACCTTCCTCACATTCAGACTCACAGTCCATGTTTCATTGTCCATTATGGTGTTAAATACTGATTTGTGTAATTTGACTGAAGAATCTCTGAATTCTGAAGGTTAGCAAACACATTCTCCACATTCCGTAAGTCTCATGGTCATGTTTGAACTCCAGAGGAAAGATATTTTTTAACTGCCGCAAAATCAACCAAGTAGTACAATATTATAGTCAAAACTCTCTTAAAGGGGCGCTCCAGCCAAAATGACAAATCTTACTGTTGCCACATTTGTAGTAAACATGCCAGCAGTACAGCAGTAGTCTCTAGAGTGAGACTTTCCAGATTAAAGAGTAGGAACCACTGATGATGTAGCCTGATAGTGAGAGGAATTAAAAAAAAAACCAAAAAAAACAGCTGCTTTGGGGTGTATTTTTGGGAAGCCATTTTAGAATATATGCTGCTAGGAAGCTGAATGCCTTATTGCAGCCATATAACTGTAGTAACTTTTCAAAATGTCATAACAACAGAGAGAATGGATTACTCAAAGGACAAAAATGACTTGTCAGATGAGGGGGATTAAAGCTAAAAGCTAAAGTTAGCAAGGTAGCTGGCTATCTAGATACAGTCACATGCGAGAGTTTGGTCTCTCTTTAGAGGAAATGTAACATATTTTCACTTAGAAAATCAACAAAATATGTATTTTGTCCGTGGGTGTTCAAACTTTTGCATATGACTGTACCTTAGTTTACCTGTACCTCAGGTTAGTTTCTTTTCTCTAGCTGAAAGGCTTATAACTTGTCTCTGATGTGCATTTTGTGCTGAATGAACATTCTGATGACTGAGGTAAGAGAAAGCTAGCTTGGTTGTAGCAGTCAGGATTGGTGGACAGCACAAAGATTCCCAATGGCTGCCTGATGTATTTGCGTAATGCATGCTGGGTATTGTAGTGAGAAAACACTGAAATTATATAACAATTGTCAAACAGATGAGGCTGAGGGATATAATGCTGCTTACAGAATAATGCATTACTCAACAAATAACATGAAACTCTACTTTTATGCTGGAGTGCCCCTTTAAGCAAAGAATCAATGCTCAACCGTTCAGAAGCAATTATTCTCACACAAGTAATATTGGATTACTTTGAATAGTAAATATAATATTTAAGTTAACTGTGATGAGTGTAAATGTTTGTATGGTTTTGTATATTGTAGTGACACGTATCATGCTACTTAGCATTTGGTGCCTTACAAAGGATTATTGGCAAATATACAACAACACTGTACATAGTGTAAATACTGCCAGGACAACACGGAGTCCAAATATTTTCTGTATTCAGTTTTTACTTTTTCTTTATTTTGCGAACAGATGAAGCTTTTGGGCTTTTTACAAGTTATGGAAATAGTAGCTTATGTACCTGTTTATGTTCATTAAATTTGAACTTGCCTATAAATCCCAAACATTTGTCACATCCTTTATACTTTACAGAAAAGTGTAATTGCACCTCCCTATTAGGCCTTAAAGGTTGGGGACAGAAGGCTGGAGTCCAGTTTAACCCTACTTAAACCTATTAATTAACTGATGAGCTGAATCAGGTGTGTCTGAGAAGGAAAAATGACCAAACTGTGTTGGACTCTGGCCCTGAAAAACCAGCATAACTGACCTAAAGTAAAGACCTTAAAGGGGAATTCCATACATTTTTCTAAATGTCTGCATAGCTAAATGGTTAAGACGTAAACAAAGTCATCCAGAGTGGTTTTATGTGAAATGCTCTGTTCTGGAGAAACTTACAGAGACAGAATGGTTGACAGTGGTGGTGAAAGGAACCAGATGTTCGTATTTAATGCATCTAAAAGGTCCATCGCAGAAAGCTACTACATGAAATCAGTATGAATACGCCTGACATTGTTTTATGACAGTTTTGAGACAAGTTTCTAGCCTAAACCATTTAAAATCCATTCATGTTGGAGAGGTATGTGCAGGGTGTTGTGAAACAAAGGATACTTTTTTTCTTTTACAGATTTACCACTGTTTTACCATTATCAGCATTACATATAAAAACTCAAAAGATATGTACTGGTTCACTGGGCATTTTGAATAAAGAAATAAATAGAATATAAAATGGCTATATTTGTGGTGTAGACAGTGTGACCCCTGGGTCCTGTCACCACCACTGTAAAGAACTCTGACTCGGTCGGTTTCTCTAGAATGAAGCATTTCACACCAAACCACTCCAAATGTCATATGACAGTTGTTTACATATCAACAATTATACAGAAATTACAGAAAAAATTGTGGAATTCCCCTTTAACATCCTAAAACCTGGCACATATTTATAAAACACGTTTTTTTTTGTTTTGTTTTTTTTTGCCCCTAAAGTTATTGAAGGCCTGGGATTACATATCACTGGATGCCACTGCATTTTGATCAGTTTAAACATCTATTGTATGTGGTTTTGGACAAGATGACATGTTTTAACATGAGCTCTAGACGATCTAAGGATTTTTAGGGGAAACTGGGGACTGGAATATTAGCAGAAAAGCTCTCTTCATTTCAGCACATGAACGTCACCCTGGAGCACTGTGGTAAGTCTTTTGGTGTAAAACTTGCTGCAGGCCTAGGAATTCACAGGTGGTGTAGTGAGATGGAACCTCAATGGCAAGATATCCAGATCTTGACTAACTGAAATATTTGCAGACACTGTGCACTGAACTTTTGTACTTTTGTACTGCTAATACAAACTACAACAGACACAGCCACCAGTAAGCATGAGTATATACTCAAGCCTTTCTTTTAAAGAGAGGGCCATACAAGTATGTTTTCAGTGTGTAAGTATGTTCTAATTCTTACCTGCTGCCGCCGCTATGCCCTGGCGTTTTTTCACCTGTCTGCAAAGGAGCAAGGCACGAACTGGACTGGAAACATCTTGGCCAAAAAGGACACATTTGTTCTATGGTTGAAATGCATCAAAATTAGCATGTTAATTTGCATTTTTCATTAAATCTCACAAATTGAGAAAGAGCTTAAGAAAAACATTAGGAAATGTGAAACAAATATTAGAATATTAGAAAATAGCAGATTTAGGCAATCACTGAGAATTGTACTGTGCTTGGTGTCATTTAGGCAGTTATAGATCTGGGCTCATATTAAAGAAACTTCTTAAGTCTGGAATCTGTTTAGTCACCATGGCGACTCCAGTTAGGACTGACTTTAGGACAGAAGCTATTACAGAACAATAGTTCTTAATCTTAAATCCTAACTCCAGATAAGAAAACAGTATTACAGAAACATCATAACTAGACTAAATTTTCTAAATTTCTAAGCCCATAGACGTCTTAACTTTTGTTTCTATCATTTTATGCAGTGACAGGCAGGATAGTTCACTATAATTAACATAATGATGTTACATTTATCTACATTTTTTTCTAACAGTGTTTTCAAAATCTCAGACACTGCAGACACAATCTCCACCCTCCCCTCTGATTACCTTTGTGTGTTAATGTTGAAAACTGGTCAGATAAAATATTACAGATTAATAATCATGAGACAGAGCTGAAAGTGTCGTTATTAGGAGGAATAATTTTAGCGTGGTCGGCTAAAGCCTTTGGGAAACTGAAACTGCAGAGCAGCGATGCTCTGATAAACAGAATGAAGCGCTCTCACAATATTCTTAACTTAATGCTTATCGTGCTTTAGTTTGGTTTGACCTTTTTCACTTTAGTAATGATAGCTAACGTTATCTCTCTGGCTAACTAACTTGATTATTTTCATTACGTGTTTATGTTTCAGATGTGTGTGTATGGTCACTTGCTAGGTAACAGACATGACAGTTGATTGTCGACTGTGATCGAGCACGTTAAGATTGCCCAACCTGAGATAAGATGCTGTAAGATTTGCTTCTGTAACATTAATACAAATTTGTGAATAAAGTTTCTGTAATACAGCTCCTGCTGTCTTGCAATGAACAAAAGTTCCAGCATTATAAAACAAGAATAATTATATAGCAAACAAATCATTGACCTATAAGATTTCTCATGTTGCAAACTATACATGTATAAATTCCAATATGTGAGTGGCATGTCAAAAAGGTACAAGAAGAAAAAAAAAGTCAGATTAACTTTAAAGTGATAAATGGTTCAGTAGCTTCTAAGATACCTGACTGAGTAATACGTGCTTAACAAATTCAAATAAATCACTGATTTAAGTAAATTCTGGACTAAAAAATGAAAATGAAAAAATGAACTGGACTAATTCTTTTTATGTACTACTCCACATTTAACTTGGTTTTGTTCTACCAATTACAGTAGAAAAAGAGGTTTAAGTTAAACCTAATTTCATTATGTCTTTACTGTGCTACTGACCTGTCATAAAATCACGCTCAACACAAGTTACTTGGTAACTTGCACTTACAGCCTACAGCAACATGGCTAGGCAGTTAACCGTGTAGTATGAGAAAAATGCCCACACGCGATAAAAAGTAGGCTAGGGGCAAAGAAAATGCGAAGAGTGAGAAACGCAAGTAAAACAGTAGGCTAACGGGTGATGCCAAGAGCCAATTTGGGAAAGGTGTTCTACTCAACAAGATTACGCTGAACAAACACTTATGAAACAACTTAACTGACTCAGTTACATTGATTTATGCAATGATGATTTATTTGTTAAGTAATATCAACAAAAATGAAGGAATGAGAAAACTGATTAAAACCATTTTTTGTATTTTTTGTGTGAGTATTATTTACCTTTCTGAAGTCTCCAATCTGATTGCTGAGTGTTTTTCACCAAGTATCACTTCCACAGTCATGCAGAACAGTGAAGTAGAGTGTTGAGTTAAACTTGCTGGTGTTATAGTGTATATAGTACTATATGCTCCCACACTCTCAGACAAAACTGCACCTTTTAGTGTACAAACGCTGTAACTAGGATGTCACCCTCTGTATGTCTTCAGTACCTAACATTAAGGAACAAAACTGTACCAAGTTACTGACTCCATAGACTTTTTTTCTACATTTGTATGAAAAGCTACAAATCTGCCCCTTTTTCCTCGGAAAGTGAACGTAGTGTACCTTTAAAACTTTCTTAAGGTACAAAATTGGACGTTAGCCACCATATTGTATCTTTGAGGGTACTGTTTGTACCTAGAAATTACCAAGACAGAACTCTTTTCTCCAACTGTACAATGCGACTGGCTTCACTGTAAAGTTAAAGCAGCTAAACCCTCACATTACCCATCCATGCTCTCATTCAGTGGTGTAGTTAGTTTAGTATGATAATACATTTAGATCACCTTATTTTAGTTTGTATGCTGCCCTGCAATCAGTCAGAATATTCAAATGTTCTTCAAAAACCAAACCGAACAAACCAAAACAATGGGTCTAACACAATGGTCAGCAGCCGTTACAGTAACACATTATAGACAATGAACCATCATACAAACTGAAGAAGTAACTCAGACTTGCATTAGTTGGTATCACTCTCCCAGTCTTTGCTTAGACCCAAAGTTTGGCATCGTCTTTAGAATGGATTAAGGTGGCAGTCAATGTTGAAATAGCTTTAAAATAATGGACTGCAAAAGTCTTGCAAACTGCACGAGCACTAGGGGTGGGAATCTCTAGGCACCTCATGTTTCGATTCGATTACGATTCAGAGGGCTGCGATGCGATTATAAAACGATTATCGATGCATCTTTTCTTTCTATACAGCATTTCTATTTTCTCACTGCGTGAGTTCAAGTTTCAAGTTTATTTGTCATTTGCACAACACGTCAGGACATTTATGCATTAAAATGCTTGTGGTGAGGCTCAGCTAATCACTCTACAGAAAGTAAATAAGTAAAAATAAAAATACAAGAAAAACTAACTGACATATATTCAATATACACAGAATATAGAGACAATATACATTTTAAAGTGACTAAGTGACTCAGTGTTGTTATTTAAAGTGACTTGGTACTTTTAAACCAAAGTACTTGATCAATGATCAATGATGAATTTACTTCCAATATCTCTTAATAATAAATCAAATGGAAGTGATGTGGCAAGTGAACTAGAAGGCTCTCATTCACTGCTCTTGGAGTACATGAGGCGCTGCTGCCACTCATCTGCGATAAAATGCGCAGTTACGGTGAAATAAGATCCAGCAGTAATGGATGACCACGCAGCGCGTTACAGCCGTCCTACCCGTTTTCTTAAGTGATTTTATAACTTTGGTTTTGGTCTCGTTGTAGAGAGTGGGGCAGGGGAATCGCTGTGTCAGTAAAATATCTTCGAGACGTGACGTGTGCAGCATAGCGCGAAAGCCCTGTTTCGCAACGACTGAGAATTGGCGTGCAGACTGCAGGTCACTTAGCAACGATGCGTTATTCACATTTATAAGCAGCGCAGTTGTTTTTCTGGAACATTAAATCTGCAACGAGAGACTGTCAAACACTAAACAGTTACGAAGATGAAGTCGCTTCTCTTTCGAATT
>JAILXH010042576.1:3828-15352 GCA_023558415.1 Piaractus mesopotamicus
GATGTGCACATCTGTGAAGGCACCATTAATGCTGAACAATATATACATGGTTTGGCAACATATGCTGCCATCCAGACGACATCTTTTTCAGGGAAGGCCTTGTTTATTTCAGCAAGACAATGTAAAACCACATTCTGCATGTATTACAACAGAATTGCTCCATATTAAAAGAGGCCGGGTGCTAAAATGACCTGTCTGCAGATCAGACCTGTCACCCACTGAAAACATATGGCACTTTATGAAATGAGAAATACGACAAAGGAACCCCGAACTGTTGAGCAGGTGAAATCCTATATCAAACAAGCATCATTTAACTTTTAAAACTACAGCAATTGGTCTCCTCAGTTCCCAAGCACTTATAGAGTGTTGTTAAAAAAGAAGAGGTAATGAAAAACTGTGATAAACATGCCACCATCCCAACTTTTTTGGCAACAAATTTACATTCTGCACAATGTCCCAACTTTTTTGGAAATGGGGTTGTAAATCATAATAAGTATTCTTTAAACACTTACTATATTTCCTCAGACATACAATGAATCAGTCAACTGAGTATGCACACCAAATAAAACTAAATGTTGACTAATCATACACAAATACACAGAAGTCAAATGTGGTGGGGAAGAAAAGAAAAATCTTTGTTTATTTAATTATTTTAGTATTCCATTGTTATGCAGTACTACACAGCAAAAGCACTAGGGTTGTGTTTAGAACCACAAGATGTACAGTAATAATTATTAACTAAACACCACTGACACCAATGACAAGGAAAAATAAAATAAAGCAAGTATTAATATACTTATGAATAAAAATAATGATAACACTAATCTTTCTCAAAAGGTCTTTGAAGAAAATCTGGCACAAAGGACTTTTAGTGAAGAAATGGAACATCATTCAGGCTCACAGGACATCAGAAAGTCAACTCTGAAAAGTCTTACTGACACTCTGCAGAGTCTCAGTCTAGACAGTTTCTATCCTAATAAACTGACTATTGAATCTGTCTTCTCCATTGGCAGCTCAAAGGAGACACAGTCAGACAGTAATGTGGCTTTTAGTTACCTGCAGAAACTGATGCTGAATGCTAGAGTGAGATTCATGACAGAGGAAGATGAGAACCAGAGCTGCACCCTGTCCACTAAAACAAGTGGAAACTGGGACAGAAAAGATGGCACTGGTGTTGATGGGGTGAACAATGATGGCGGTAACGATAAAGCCAGATGTGATACTGTTGCCAAGGCAATCCTATCAGTCAGTGAAATGAAGGAACCATCAGATGAACATGATAATTTGGATACATTTCTCAGTAGGAAGAATGTTTCTAATAATGATAAAGAAAAGGAAAAGATTCACCCAATGGACGTCCAGATGGCAGTTTTCCACTGTGCAGACAGTTTCCTTAGGCAGTACATGGTGACTAAACTCTCCTCCTGTCAGTACGCTCTGCCACTGCTGGTGCCCAGTCCTACATCTACAGACATTGAACTTCCTCTCTGGACATTTCAGCAGATCAAGAAGATCTGGAGATCAAGCGATGGCACAAGCAAGCTTATGCCAGTCTGTCAGATTAAGACTCCAATGGTGTTTTTCTGCAGGCTGGGCTCTGTTCCCTCTTCCAAATCTCAGCTGCTGAATTCTGTGATTAACCCAAAGCACAACACCTTCTTCCACAGAGACAGCCCAGGCAGCAGCAGGAGCCGCCTGTTCATGGAGGGGCTGGTGGAAATTGCCTGGTACTGTCCTGCAGAAAACAACGATGACCTTTTCGATGAATGCATCACATTCTGCAATCTTCATGGTGATGCTGTAGATCACAGGAGACAAACTGACTTTTTCTCTGAACAGGCCACAGTCAATGTTGTTCTGAGGCAAAATATGAAGCCTAATGACAGAGACAGGGAGTTGTTAGAAAAGCTCCACAAGTCTTCAAAGCCTCTTATATGTCTTAACTGTGATCTGCAGAAAGGTCCCATTAAGGTTAGTAATGGGCTTAATGTTAAAATTGGACTGAGAGATAGAAAACAAGACAAGTTACATAAAGAACTGATTACTGCAATTGCAATTTGTTTGAAGAAGTGTAATTTTAGTCCGACTTTCAGTCTTGAGGAAAGCTTAAAGCTGGCCAAACAGTGTGGGTTCAGAGTTGATGAAGATGGTATGTATTGCCAGGAGGGGAAGACCACAGCTCTGGAAGTTCTGAAGCTTCTGGAGGGTGAAGACATCTCCCAAATCAAGGTGAAGTTCCTGCCCTGCCAGGGGACACTGTGGCATGAGTGGGCCAGGAAGAACAAAGAGCTTCATCGCTTGCATGGAGAAATAGAACATGCCAGAAATGTTACACTGACTGAAATGAACAAAATAAGGATGAAACAATGTGGCAACAGCCTCAAATTCATAAAAACTTTTGTAAAAAATCTTATATCACACAGTACAACACAATACTTTGTCTGGTGGATCAGATGTTTTTTTGATGACAAGTTTTCAAACAATGTTTCTCAACTTCATCTAAAATACCACAGCAAATGGCTTGAAGTGCAGAAGTTGAAAAACATACCTGAAAAGTCTGAACTATTTACGTTGCAAGAACAACTAGACAAAATCTCAGAGGAGCTGGTCACAGTGACATTTGGTCGAGAGCACATTTTCAGGGAAATGGCTCAGATTTACGAGGCCTGGGCCACAGTGCCTGAAGAAATGGGGGCAGACATTTCTGCTTTCCCTGCTGTGGCTGCTGACCTCCTGATTACTGGACACCCACTGGAGCTGATGGATGGAGATGCTGCTCATGTCCCTTTGACCTGGATAGAGTCTGTTCTGGACAAGGTCACTGAGAGACTGGGAGACCAGAGAGTGTTTGTGCTGTCTGTTCTGGGTCTGCAGAGCTCAGGAAAGTCCACCATGCTGAACGCCATGTTTGGGCTGCAGTTTGCTGTGAGTGCTGGCAGGTGCACAAGAGGAGCTTTCATGCAGCTGATCAGAGTGAAAGAAGAGGTTAAAGAACAGCTGAAGTTTGACTACCTGCTTGTGGTCGACACAGAAGGGCTGCAGCCTTTGAAGCTGTTGAGCAAACAGTCAGCACTTATTCGTAACAATGAACTGGCCACTTTCATCACTGG
The DNA here is from genome assembly GCA_023558415.1 of Piaractus mesopotamicus. Lineage (NCBI taxonomy): Eukaryota > Metazoa > Chordata > Actinopteri > Characiformes > Serrasalmidae > Piaractus > Piaractus mesopotamicus. The sequence goes on from JAILXH010042576.1 coordinate 6,939, forward strand.
TCTTGCAGATCTGACCCTAATAAACATCTTTGGGGAAAATCCTACAGAAATGAAAGACATCATTCAAATCATAGTTCAGGCATTTCTAAGAATGAGGAAAGTAAAACTGACTCCCAGCTGCATGTTTGTTCACCAGAACGTTACCGATATCAGTGCTGGAGAGAAGAACATGGAGGGAAATAGAAAACTGCAGGAGATTTTGGATCGAATGACTCAAGAAGTGTGCAACACACAGGATTCTGCCAGTGTAATCAAATTCATACCAGATGTGCATTACTTTGCCTCGCTGTGGGAGGGAAACCCCCCCATGGCTCCCCCAAACCCATGTTACAGTGAAAATGTTGAGAGTCTCAAACAGGCCATTCTCAAAGCTGCAGCAGAAAAGAACTGTCTAAAACTCTCAGAGCTCAAAGTCCGTATTAAAGACCTGTGGACAGCAGTGCTGAATGAAGACTTTGCGTTCAGTTTCAAAACAATTCAAACACATTCTGATGAATACTGTAAGAATGAAGCAGTCAAGGGTGACCACAGCCATCTAGAAGACCACACATGAGACTAAACTGAACAAAGGAGATTGAGACGTATGGCTGAAGAGTTTTTCAGCTGAGCTGACAGCTGTGATGAAATTTATTCTGCATGTCTGTTAGGGGCTCCATAAATCACCCACACAAATGTTTTGGTGAACTGGTGAATAAAACCCTAAAGGCCGTTATTAAGCATTATGAAGGTTTGTGTTTCAATGTTAGAGTGATTTGTAAAGGAAATACACCGTTTTTTTTTTTCAAGCATAGGAAGAAATTCTTTCAGTCTGAAGGTTCATTGCTAAGAAAATGCCATCAATAGTTTAAATGATGGATTCCAATGAAGAAGACAAAGGAAAAAGTGTAATCTTGTAATGCCCAGAATACAAACACTGTCTCATGTTTTCTGTCAACTTCTGGAAAAGATATCCAATGGGTTTTTATGGTTACTTCCAAGCATTCAACATCAAGTATAACCCTGAACATGCCAGAATATCTTTAATAGCTGCTACTATCTGCCCACAATTGGATTTATGATAAGATCAACCAAACCTAACAATTCTGGCATTTGACACATGCTCTTAATAGTGAAGATAATTTGTGTAGGCATTTTTAAAATTATCAAAGCTTTCAGAAAAAAAAGTGTACAAGAATGCAAGTATGCAATGTTCCTTGAAGTTGGATGTGAATTTTATTAGAACATGTGCATAAAGGAGTGCTAAAGCTTTGCTTGGGCAGCATACTGGAAGCAAAGAAAGCTCTGTTCAGTGTCTTAATTCAGGGAATAAGGGGAAGCCACTGTGGTTAATTGCTTGGCAAATTTGTGCCTTTGGCACAGGGAAGACAACATGGCCACTTGGTAGGACAATCAATAGAACACTACTGACTGGCAAAAGAAAAGTGCTTGTGCTGTCTGTTCTGGGTCTGCAGAGCTCAGGAAAGTCCACCATGCTGAACACCATGTTTGGGCTGCAGTTTGCTGTGAGTGCTGGCAGGTGCACAAGAGGAGCTTTCATGCAGCTGATCAGAGTGAAAGAAGAGGTTAAAGAACAGCTGAAGTTTGACTACCTGCTTGTGGTCGACACTACTGACTGGCAAAAGAAAAGTGCTGTGGCCAGCTGCTGAGAAATCCTTCTCTGGGAGGATTTAGAGGAAGGTTGAGGTTAGAGAGGTGTTAACGCAGCTCCAATTACCTCCAATTTACTGGCTGAGTATTTCTGATAATTATTTGACTGAATATGAATATAAAAATGTGCACACCAGTTACTGTAGTGCTGCTCAAAGATATTTTTTTTTTTAGTGTAAAGTTTAATTGTTTTTTTGGTACTGTCTCAAATATTTACACATGTGACTAGCCATGCTCATTGTAAATATAATGATTGTGAAGTTTTCACAGAAGTTAAATTTGGTCATTAATTTTCATTTAAAAATAAATATTTCTTCTGACTGAAATACATACCATTTTTGAAAGTATAAACAAAACATTTTTTTTGCTGATCACTGCTCGTAGTATGAGGGTAAGTGATAAAAAATGTGCACATACTCTTAAAAATAAAGGCTCCAACGTGATTTTAAGCTTGTACATTTGCTTGTAGTAAAGAACTTATATAGAACCTTTGTGGAGGTGGAAGTTATTTAAAAAGGTTCTATACACTTGCACATTTTGTTTACAATTTTTTTAAAGAAATTATTATTAGTAGTATGATTTTTATCTACATGAAGCAAATTATAAATAAAAAAATAAAAAATGATTAGTCCAACTTAACTACAGCCTAAAAAGACTCTTTGATTGTGGCTCACTCCCTGTAGAAATGTAAGTATTGTATGTTTTAGAGACCTGAGTACATTTGAAAAAAGAAACATTTTCTTTTACAGTCCTTTAAGTTCTAGTTATTAACTGAGTAAGTCTGATATGTACTATTATTTTGGGTAACATGATGCCACGTTCCAAGACAGTTAAATTATTTTACCCTGAAAAGCCCAATGTGTTCTAGATATCAACTTGTTTAATTTGTAGGGTACAGTATCCTAGAATGTAGCTAGACTCCCAACAGGTGCTAGCTGTTAAACTGAAAGGACATGCTAAGTATCTCATAATTATTTGAAGTAATAAGGTGGTAACAACAAACATACAACACATTTCGGTGTAATGGTTTTAGCAGGAAAGGAACCAGAACAAGTTATTTGGTGTAAAATGTCAGCAAAAAATATAAAGTTTTCTGAGGTCAATGGTAGAAACTCAGTAAAACTATAATAAGAAAAAGGCATCACTGTAACAGGATTTTGGACCACTTCTGTTAATTCATTCATTATGAAAAACACACAACTGGCTCTGAAAGGTTTTGTCCCAATAGCGACAGTATAGTTGCTTAGAGTACAGGACATGTGTATGAACCATATGTATGTCCGATGAAAAAACATGTTTTTTTCAAAATTATGTTAAGCTTGGCCCACACTTACATTCCAGTGTAGGAATTTCTATACTTAAAAATGACAAATAATAAAACTGAACTGAACCCCTTCCCCACACATTGTATAAAAAACTGCAGGATTAGGTGTAATTTAAAGCAGGCAAGACCTCCAAAATTAGTGTCTTGGGGAACACTGAGGGGTAGTAGAATAATGTGAATGAAACAGCGTAAAGCCGGTTGTTTTCACAAAGCTGATATTGCTTTTGTTTTAGAATGGCTCAAAGTATAAGATGTGACTCAGTTGAACCCAGCTGTGTGTCCATGAAGAGTGACCAGTCAATGGACAAACCAATAAACCTCAAAGAGGATGACAGTTCTTCTGAGCTCAGGTAAGGATGATGGTTTTAACAAGAAATTGTTCAGTCAGTAAATAAGCAAGAATTAAACAAATAGATAAAGAAAGTTAGTATGGGTGAGTTTCTCACTTTGATTTCTTTAAAAGTTTAAGTCTTGTGGGTAAACTTGCAGACAACCTTTTACAGAAAGAAGAGTCAGTATGTTTCCACTCTGATGGAACTGCACTGATGGCTTCGAACAGTTGAAAAACATTGCTGAGCTAGTTTGTAATATGAGACCAAATATTCTTTATAGGGTTGGTTACTGTGCTTAAGTAGTTTTTTCAAGTATCTGTATTTCATTAGTGAAGTATTTCTTTTATTTGATCATTTTACTTTCTCTCCATTACATTTCAAATTAAGCGTACTTTTTACTCGATCACTTTCTGTGTGAATGTGTCATTACTCATTACTCAGAAGTGTCGAACAGGGTGAAAGACCACACTGCCAATTAAATCCACCAAAAACTGGCATAGAACACCTCCTGCAGATCATTAGCAGTTAGCTAATTGCAGCATAGTGAATAGGAATGTGCAGCCAAATCCAAATACCAGATATAATCATACATTAACATTAACCTTTGGTACAGGAACAACACCACTCCTTTATTTCCATCTCATCTACATGGATCACTAATTGATGAGTTTTCTCACTTTCTGATTGTGATCTGTAGGCTTTACCCTCCATCTTTATCCTTTTGGTGCTACAAGATCACAATGTTATCAATGTAGCTTTCAGTTGCATTTCTTAAATGTTTGATGTACTAATCCAAAAATGACAAAGACTTTCACATGTTAAATCATCTACTAGCTTAAGCAGTGTGTATGCTACGTGATTTTAGACCCAATTTTCTGTCTCACTGCATGCACCCGTGATGACTGCTCATGTAGTGTGAATGCTTCAGTGATGCATCTTTTGACAGTCTGTTTCAAGCATGTTTGAAATTCTCTGTGTACTGTGAGCTACAAAAAATAGTGATAAGCAGCAGCCAATGAGAGTGTGAGAGAAAACTAACATGACAAAGGAGTTAAAGCAGGGTCCAGTCTTATCTGCAGAGGGCTGATGTGGCTGCAGGTTTTATTTCAACAAAGCAGGAGCACACCTGATAAATCACTTGAAGACTGAGACCAACTGATTTAATAAGTGTAATCATGGGCGCTCCAGCTTGACTGGAATGAAAACCTGCAGCCGCACCAGCCCTTGGAGAAAAGATTGGACACCCCTGGGCTAAAGAGAGGTTTTGGAGAAAAGAGGTTAAAAGCTTTCTCTTTTGTATGTGTGATGTTCTCTTGCATTCTCTGTGGAGCCAAGAAACAAAGTAAGGCTATAGGGCATAAATGTCATGTAGTGTGAATAGCATAGTGACTGTGAGATTTTTAGTGTCATGTAGTTTTCGCAAGGCATTAGTCAACATGGCTCGTTCAGTATCTTGCCAGACATAGCAACAGTAACTAAGACAAAGGAGTTCAGTGAAGGATCAGTTCCCCTATTTGTTTGACCTGTTGCATAAAGAAACAGGAAGCTACAACATTGTGTCAGAAAAATGTTATTCAGGTGTAACATTGCCAGTGCAGGTCTGCAGATGTGGAGAATAATGTGACTAAGCGTAAAGCAGGTTTCTTTTCACATACAGCATCTTGCCAAAAAAGTTGGTATTGCTTGTGTTTTAGAATGGATCAGAGTAAAAGATGTGACTTACCTGAACCCAGCTGTGTGTCCATGAAGAGTGACCAGTCAATAAACAAACCAATAAACCTTAAAGAGGATAACAGTTCTGAGCTCAGGTAAGAAGGACGTGACGCTTAAAAAGGAAATAAAAACTATGTATGTAGAGTAGCAATGTAATGTGTGTGTGTGTGTGTGTGTGGCTCTTTGTCCATGAAGAGTGACCAGTCAATGGACAAACCAATAAACTTCCAAGAGAATAACAGTTTTTTTGAGCTCAGGTGAAATGATGTGATGATCAATATTTGCAGCAGCTTTCTACTCTAGTTTTCTCTTTCCTTTTTTTCTGCACAATTTAGTGCAGAAACGTCTCCAGAAAGTTTGGCATGTGATAGACAATTTCCACATTTATTTCTGTGAGACAGCGTTATTTTTCTGTGAGGAGTGCATCAAAGATGTCTTCAGGTGAACGAGTGGGTGGGTGGGTGGGTGGGTGGGTGAGTGGGAGGATATGTGTGCAAAATCTGCAGCAAATGATAAAATATAGTGCGCTCAGTTGGCTATACTTTGCAGTTGATTTAATATGACCTGCCCTTGAAACGAACTACAGGCATTTTCAAAAGTAACTGTGCCTCTGTCTTCCTGGTGTTAAAAAAATTTTTTTTTTTAGGTGGTTAATTGTAGTTAATTGTTTCAAGTTGTTAATTTATATAGTCTCTTCCCCTATTTTGCGCCTCAACAGTGTTAAGCTCTAAAAGACATTCATAAAGCTGTAAATCAGCTGTGGACACTTCTGGACATGCGAAAAGCATTAGTGCAACTGCAAATGTTTAGCAAATCTGGCCCGTAATGGCATGAATAACTTTTTACCCTGAACCTGAGCTAATTGAACTTTTTTGCGTGCATGCACCGTCCCTCCACGACTGCAGGCCTCACTTCAAATACAGCTTTGAAATGGCAAGTTTCATTATAATTGATTATTATTTTGCAGTGCATCCAGTGTGTCTAACAATGAAGGCAGCATGAAGCATCTTGTTCCCAGTGTACACAAAAAGCTCTAATTCCACATGCTGATGAATTTTACTATCATTGACGTGGTTGTGCTCATTGTCCATATTGTACAGAATATGCTGTGCATAAAACAATGTTATGTTTGTCAACAGGGTCCAGAAGGAGACATCAGAAATCAGGAAAAATGTGGAATCCGTGTTCAAGGTGTGTATGTGTGTACTGTATGTAATCAGAGTGTGTATATCTTAGAATGATGCATTATGATGGGGAACATATTTTTACTCTGCAGGGTGTCAGCTTACAACAACAACAATTAACAAATTATGCACGTAAAGCCACTCTGTTGTGGTGGCACCCCTGACAAATTACATATTTTGTTGATTTTTCAAGTGAAAAGAAGTAAACACATTCCCCATGACAAACTACTAAAATAAATTTTCTAAAAAAATTTAAAGCACATTTTAGTTCAATCTGAAAGTTTTCTTGTCTTGACTTGTACAGTATCCCTTAACTGGCATTTCTTAATGACATTTCAGACGGTGGATATTATGTGCTGGAAGTACTTTGCAATTTTTAAAGGCTTCCTCTGCTTTGTAGCCATCAGTTAGCTTCTTTTCCAGATCCTGTGTCAACTGCTTAGCGAAGCCCACAAATTGTCAGCTAATGACTCTTCAAACCTTGCGCTAACATTCAACAACAAAGGGCTCCTCTAACAATATCACTTTTTAGAGTGTAGCTAAATAACTGTTTTGAAATATAAATTTTAAGTTAATTAATATAACTAACTGAATTAACATTTGCAGAAAAAATGCTGTTTATAAAATAGTTTGCTACACTGTCTCAGGAGAAAGGTACATATTTGCACCTTTTCATAACCTAATGTTTTACAGAAAACTAAAATAAAAGACCTGCAGGCAAGACAGAGTGTGTGGAGTCAATACAACATAAAATATATGTCAATGGAATATGGTAAAATTATGTTCCCTAACTAAAGGTACTGAAGTCGCACCTTTGAGGGTACCACCCCAGTGACAAGAACGCTACCACCGTAGTGAGAGTTTAGTATGTTTTTAAGAGCGCACACATGCAGTGTAATTAGCCATGGGTGTACCAACTATGATTATTGCAGATGACTGTGCATTGTGTGTTCTCATCACTGTGACCACACACTTTGTTTCTATTAATGCTCATTCTTAACCAGGAACTGGAGCATAAAATCATCTCTCTTGTGAAGGATGAGCTGAAGAGTTATGTGAAGCTGAGTCTGGAGAGAGAAATGAAAGACAAGATAGATCGATGCAGTGTCAGAGAGGGGGTGCTGAAGATCACCCTGCACATCCTGAGAAGCATGAACCAGACAGACCTCGCTAACACACTACAGATCAGTAAGTCATTTTATTATTTATATAAATGGATTCTAAAGGGTTAAATGCTACTGCAGTGTAATGCTAATAACCATTACAGCTGAACCATTTTGATGAAGATTTTTTTTGTGATGACACCAATATGTCATATTATTATGGTAATGCAAAAACTGATAATTTTCCAAACTCTCTATATTCCTTAGAATTAAACTAAAAATAAAATTTCTTACTCCACCTTTAAGACTGATATATATTAAGGGGCTCTGTTGTAATTGGCTGTCCTGTATTGCACTTCATTCAAAGAACAGTCCAGGCTGAAACATTCCTTATAACTTGAGTGTGAATGGGTGGGACTAAACTTCTGCAGGCCAAATAAATGAATATAAAAGAGTTGTTTTCCATGACATCACGAACACAGTGGATTCAAAACAGGCTGTTTTGCAGCTTTGTTTCCATATATGGACTGTATGGCCTGGGTCAAAACTTTGACAGTGTTAATTTTCTCTGTCAGCCCTTTTGTTTGAAAAAAGTGAGGACAATTCAGTTTGTCATTATATTGGCCGCTTCATATCAACAGGTGCTACCAGGTGGAATGACGTGCAAAATTCTTAGGCAGCTATGTAAAATTTTTAAAACTGTTTACTTCGGCAGTAAGTGTGTTTTTGCCTATAGAATACTATATAATACAAATAATGGTAAATACATTAACAAATAATAGTTTTGTTTTTTGCTAGAGTATTTAGTATGCTGATTTAAAGGATTCAATTAGAAGAATGCAGGTTTGGTTCCTGACTTCTTGCAGCCCTCCAGGTATCACATGTATTTATTTAATTGCATAAGAACTACAACTGTATTAATTTAATACAATATTAATAAAATAAACTAGGTATTGGATGGTAACTGTAAAATCTGGACTGCCTCAGGAAGAGCTTTAGACATGGTTAAGCTAACGCACTTACACACAGGTCATAATGTACTGTTTAAATGTACTGTTTCTTTGTTTATCCGTATTTTAAATGTTAGTGTTTTTTTTTTTTTTTTTTTTTT
>JAILXH010042580.1:14865-33329 GCA_023558415.1 Piaractus mesopotamicus
TTTTGTCAAATATTTGCAAATTAATTTGAATTAACTTAATAATTACATTAATTCTTAATGTTTTTTTCATGAGTTTATAGGTACTGAAAAACAGTGATGTTTTCAATGAGACAGTTCATTCACATTGATTATATGGACTGGCTAGAATTAAATCTGACCTGATACTGGCATTATTTCTTGTTCTTTAATAGCTTAGTAACTTCTTCTAGAGAGGGGACAGTGTTTCTTATCAGGGTCATTCCACACTAATTCACATAAGGCCTAACAGGCCATGCCTTGATTTCCATGGGAAAAAACAAAAAACAAACAAACCAAAAAAATGCAAAATTTCACAAAGGTGCACTTCAAATGTGCAGCTGCTTTCATCTTCATATATTATCACAGCAGGTCAACAGGTGAACCCCTTACATGGCCATAGCCTGCCGGCAGGCCCAAGGTTTTATTACACACTTCTGTAAGCTAAGAATATCTCAATCAGTTTGCAATGAAGTTACTGAATAATAAGGCTTAGTATGTAAAAAGCCTGGGATGTTAAGGGGCTAAAATCTTTCATCCACTTCTCTAAATTGTTTTTCTAAAAAGGTGTTTTCATTTAATATTAATACATTTCTCACAAGCCTATGAATCATTCAATTCATGTGAAACCACAACTTAATACTTTATAGGTCCTATATTTTCTCAAAAGGATCTAATTTTAATCTAATTTTCAGTAAAGACAACTATTTCATATTAACATAAAATAGAGTGCTATGACTCTTTTTAGACATAATACATAATTATTGTTAAAACATAAGGCATAGACCAACAAGCATAATATAACAAGGCTCTCTGTTTATTTTTGGAATTAATATATTGTCCCATTTATTGTTTGTTAGGGGGAATATTACGCACAGAATCTCTTGCAGAGAACAAGTATCTTGCCATTTTTAGTTTTAGTACTGTAATTCAGCTCAGTTCAGTTAAACACAATATTTTAAAATGTGATTTAGAATCTGCTGAGGCAAACTTTAAATGTTAAGCTAACAAAAAATAGTTTGGAGTTTAGAAATTTTATGTTTTTTCTTGATTTTATTAATGGAAATCCATGAAATGATCAGCCAGGCCCTGGATGAGCTGGCATGGAATCATTAAAAAAACAGGCAGCTTGTCGCTCTTCGGAGGAAGAAATATATGTGAAAAAAAGAAATGGTTTCATGTTTTAACAACAAATAAAAACAAGTTAACTTGCCTACCATAAAATTTGGAAGATATTGCATTAACTTACTATCAGAAGTTATGTTGAAAGCAGCCGGGTGACTTTTTACAGGTGGTTTGTGTTGCTCAAGAATGCACCTAAAAGTTTTCAATAGAACTTCTATCCTCAACAAGCATGATGTCTCTCTCTGTTTTTACGCTTTTGGGCAGTACTTTTATTATTCTGGGAAGCGTGTTTGTGTGTATATATTTGTGTGTGTGTGTGTGTGTGTGTGTGTGATTTACACAAGCTTGTTTCAGCTTGTCTCATTTCAGAGGTGACTGAGAGTAGGGGGGGCTGTGAAGGCTTTGTCTGTGCTCAGTCAAATTCTTGCACCCTCTGAAGCTCCAGTCAGTCGTCCGCTCAGTGGGACCATGTGGGGTCTGATGGGGACGAGTGTCCCACGCCCTCATATATCACTGCATTTCCACATCAGACCAGCGCAGTGGAGGAGGGGGGAGGATGGAGAGCGATTAGCCAAATTTATCGACTTGCGCATTCATTGCAGTTTGTACCTCATAAAATGGTATTTTGCCATTGTTGAATGGCAGACTGTTAGCATATGCAAGAGTCACTTGTTAAATTTTGGCATGAACATAACCTTGTGCCCCCCTTTTTCAGTCTACTGCTCAAGCATGTTCTCTCTAAAATAACAGTTCATCCCTCTAGAGGATGTGTTAACGTATTTTCAATTAGGAAAGCGAACAAACATGTCACTTGGCATGGGATGTTCAAACTTTGGTATATAAGGGTTAATTTTTGTCTGTTTATAATTATTGGCTGTTATTTCATTTAGACTGTAGGTTTTTTTTTATTCCAGTGGTTTATTTCCTGTGTAAGGCATTTTGAGTTTTTGTAAATAGAGAATTATTATTATTATTATTATTATTATAATACACTACAGTTCAAAAGTTTTTAATTTGCAATTTCAGCTAAATTAATAAAGTGAATTCAGTACGCTAGTCCTGTGCAGTTTCATAGCTTTCAAACAATTAGTAGGAGGTTAACAAGCTATAAGAAATTAAGACATTTTAGATGTAGATTATTCTAAAATGCCAGAGAAAGCTGTAGAACATGAATGAGCATGAAATTTGTTTGATAATTAATATTATATATGTATAATAGATATTTTATTGTACTTATATTTGAAAAGTTGTGATCAAAGCTTGATAAAAGCTTGACGTAGTCTTAAAATATTGAACAAAACATCAAATCATTATCATAACTAATTTATTAGTTTTAAATCTACACTGTATAAGTTTTTATTGTATTAGAAATACTACATATTTTTAAATGTGACAAAACTTTTCAACAGTGGTGTTGCAATGCCTCTCCTCTCTCTAAAAAAATGTTGATATGTCTCTTGGTTAGGTCATCTCTCCACTCTGGGATGGCTAGTCCATGCTGGAATGGAATTGTCTTTCCTGGTAGAGTGCATGGCTGGTAATTATAATGTTGTGGCTTGGTCAAACGAGAATGCCTGGGTAACCTGATGCAGGCATTATTCTCCATCCCTGCTGATGGCAGCACGTAAGGAGAGCTCCCTGATGAAATGTTAACCAGACTAATTTTTTCCCCCAGTGCAACAACCGCTCAAAACCAAAACTGTAAAATGGCTACTACAGCATTTAAAATCCTTTGGCCAAAAAAGCAAAGAAAAGTGCAGGAATTTGGTGTCGTCTTTGGAAGTTGCGAACATTGTACAGTGACAGAGAAGAGTAAACAGCCAAGTGGCCAGGCTTTAGCTGTTATGAGCTGTTTATTGAGCTGTCAAACTCAACTGAGAGTGAGATGAGCTGACAGGCCTTACTTTTAGTTTAAAACTCCTAAAAAATTGGGGTTAGAGGGTTAGATCCGACTGGAGAGGTGACTGTATTATAACGCTTAGGAAAAGTTCATTTAATCAGTTTTCTCAGTATTAGGGAGCTAGTTGAGTTTTTTGCTTAATGATGGGGGTGATACGAGTGGGAGGTGAAATGTGATATCATTGGTTAATATTATCTTTCCCCACCTGCTAGTGCACAGTGACATAAACAAAAATGAGAAGATGGTTTAGAGGTAGGCCAAAGTCATTACATTTTAATTGAAGACAGGAATCTTGTCTTTTAAAAGATACAACATGATGAACCATGCTTAATACGATGAACCATGCTTAATATGAGTAAATATGTTATTTAGAATAACACAGCTGACATTATGGTTTCTTATAGCTGTTCTTTTATTTTAATTCATGTGTATTTTTTCGGATAGACAACAATAAAAAAAAAACAAAAAAAACAAAACAAAAAGAAATTCAATAAAATGCTACACTGATGAAAATATCAGCCACATTGGCAAGCTGTGCCTTCAGGATAGATTTTCCACCGTTGCCACCACAACTCCTTCGGTATTCCTGGTGCTGTGGACCATAGGGGGAAAGCACAGCTTTACCATTGCTTCAGGCAACCACTCAAAGCTTAATGTATCCCCTCCATCCAGCAAAAGTCTGAAAAAAAGGAAGAGTGGAAAGAGAGAGGTGGAATACATCTTTTTTTTTTTTTCATCACATGGCCCCCCAAAAAGGCCAGTCTCCTGGGTAACTGCGGGTGCTATTGTCATGAAGGCTGGACACAAAATGCGAGAGAGCCCATAACAGTCCCTCCGGAAAACACAAAAAGATAAAGAGCCTGGTGGTAACCAAGATTTATTACAGTGATGCTGTAGGGCTTTGTAGCTACACTCATCTAGCCAATGTGAACCTCTAAAAAAACCACTGGAGGGGGATTCACAACCTCAGACTTTTCTCTCCACTAAGAGGTTTACTGTTTGTTGGAGCCTCTTTAGCTGTTCAATGAACAGAGAGTGTCTTCAATGGAAAAAGTGCTTCTCAGTGAGGATAAGAGATAAAAACCAATGAACACCTCTGTGCCCATCTACACTGTAGGGGATAATTTCTTTTTAGGGGATAGTTACAGTGAGTCTATATGTCTCTCATGTGCATGATTAATCATGTCATGGTAGACATACATGCAAATTGGAAGGGCAAGGAAACGTCCAGATCTATGTCCCCTAACAGCTATGGCTCTTGCGATGGCAACTGAAGCTCCCCTTAATGTTTGAGATTGAACTAAGCTCTACAGTATTTCAGTATGCCTATAGTATTTTGGCATATTTATCAAACTACTGTACAAATGGCACCAGCATGTGCTGCCACCAAATCATGTGAAGCCCATCACTGCATCTTTTCAAACTGCTGCTAATGCAATGTAATTGGACAGCTCAACATGCTTGGAGGAGAGTGCTAACCGCCAATCTCTAACAGCTAACAAATGTCAGCATTAGTTAGCATCGTGGTACTTGTCTGTTTAAAAAGGTAATTTTTGAGTATCAAGAACTTTTTAAAGGTTTAAACAACCTTCACATAATGTAAAGGTTATAAACCTTTATATAAGGGTTGTTTCTAGAACCTACATAGAAATTCTTCCTGCTCACAAATCTCTTTTTCAAACATGGTTCTGTCAGTTGTCGTTTGTTGCCTCATTATTCCTGATGGTGAAGCCAATGTTTAGAAAGCTGTGAAACTCAGGAACCTGCAGACAACAACTTTTTACATGTCTCCTTGTACTCAAAGAATAAAAATCACATTTACATAAAACTTACCTATAATCAGCCAAATTTCATCACTAAATGTTTCTGCAAAACACATACTTTTTCTTTACAACATTCATGCATTAAGTGACATCTGGCTGCAGCCCCTCAGACCAAGACCCAGAGTGGGCAAAGGCTAAGACTGAGCAAAATAAGCCCTAGCTTGGGTGGCATCCTTCCTAAGTTATCTAGCTATACAAGTTATCTGTCTAAATTTTGGTGTGGTAGCTCACATGTTAGGTAAACGTCTGTTATCACAAAATTTATTGTTTCAGAAAAGGTCTGTTGCAGGTACATAAGTGTGCTTAATAGTACATAACTATCACTCTTTTGATGTGTATTAGCTAGCTATCTGAGGCTTTTTCCAAGCTGCAGCAAGATTCTTTTGAGAATGTGCCATAGTGAGTTACCAACACAGGAACATGGGTAGAGTCAGGATCCTGACTTTGCACATAGGCAACAGAAAACCTTAGGGAAAGCAAATGTACAGACGTGGCAGATGAAGTTTAGGTTGAAGTACTGCTGATACAGTAAAAAAATACAGTGGGCTGATGTTTACATTTTATTTTATTTGGCTTCATCACTTAGGTAAGGTACTGTTGTGGAGATGAGGAGACAATACAGCGCTTGACCTGAGCTCCTGCACACAAACAAACACACATCAGTAAAGAGGAGTACTTGGATGGCATTTTGACCTTAGAAATTATAGAGTGTTTTTCAACTTCATTATATACTCCAGTACAGCTACATGCTGACACAAAGCAGAAAGAAATCATTTCTGTAATTTTATTATTATTACTTATAATACTGCAGCTACTTCCACACACTAAAATTCAACTGCAAATAAGGTTGAACGATGGCATTCAATGGATGGCTCTTTAAAGTGCCATTTTACTAAATGAGATACACTGCATGCAAAGGTGACCTTTCCTAGAACAGCCCATCCAAAACTACTAAGAAGGCTTTATTTTCCAGATCCAAAATATCCTTGCCATATTGATTCAGACACATCTCGAAAGTGGGAGTCAGACAAGAGCTGTTAGCTATTGTATGCAGAGTTGCTGCTGGTGGGTTTATGTTTGGTGTGTGTGTGAGTGTTCTCTGAGCCACTGTCTCTTTGTGAGTGAGACACTAGCAGCAGGGTAATCCGACATCCATCACCAGCTTAGCGAGCAATACATACGGTGAGCAAGCGCAGAGGGAACAATACCTAGTGAAACAGTGGGAGGTCCCTTATTCATTGCACAAAGCTGTGACGCTCTTTTGTAGGTGTTTTCAGGAGGGGGGATGAGACGGCAAAAGATCGCCATGACAAAGCCGTTTCCCGTTGTAGCCAATTAATGGGGATCGCCATGTCTCATAGTGATAAGCTCTGCTCCAGAGTGATTTGTATTATGTTCTTCATGGCCCCAAATCTAAAAGCGGCAGCCTAAGACCGTCTGGGCTTTCTTGGATTGGCCAATCAGAGTGTAAGCTGGTGAGCTGAAAAGGTTCTGATTGCAGTACGAAATGAGCACGCATCGGGTTCCTGAAAAGCAAATCTACACTGCCCTGCTTCTGAGAAGCAGGTGATGCCACTTGTGGGAGTGAACACTGGCATGTTTGTCTGCCTCAATTTTCTAGCATTAGCAAGGTGCCACAAAAAGTTCTTCGAGCAATGCCATAGAAGAACCACTTTTGGTTACCTGAAGGACCATGTTTGAAAGCTTTAATGAACATTCACATAATGTAAAAAGTTTCTATGCCAATTTAAGGGTTCTGGAATTTTTAAAGTACAACATTAAAAAGGTTCTTCCCACTCACTAATCTCTTTTTTAAACATGGTTGCTCAAAGAACCATCCACTGA
Source organism: Piaractus mesopotamicus (assembly GCA_023558415.1). NCBI lineage: Eukaryota > Metazoa > Chordata > Actinopteri > Characiformes > Serrasalmidae > Piaractus > Piaractus mesopotamicus. The sequence continues at coordinate 21,574 of JAILXH010042580.1, forward strand.
GGTTTTTAATGGGACCAAAAGTGGTCCTTTTTTTGATAGCATTGTGCATATCCTTTTAGGCACCTTTATTTTTAAGAGTGTAGCATAGCCTCTGTTTTTGATATTGCTGCTACTACTCATAACAGTTGAGTACAATTAATCTAGTTACTTATCTACACTAGCAAATCTGCACATCATGAATCCGGTTACACTGGTTTCCTCAGTAAAAGTTCCCAGCAATGGTCCTATGCCTGATACACTCATACCAACACAACAGACACTAGCATGCCACTACCAAATAATATCTGCTTAGTGGTTCTATGGCTGTACCTTTCCACTGATGGATGGAGTAGGGGGTGGCTAATAAATTATGCAGCAACAGATGGGCTACAATAAGTAATTATAAACCAACTAAGTGCACCATTATGGTAGGTGTCCCTGATAAAATGGCAACTTAGGGTGTTTTCCATTGGGCAGTATGTTTTGTTTTTTTTTTGTTTACAAATCCATGATTACCCATTGTGTCATCATTTCCACTGTCAAGTGAACCGTACTGTACCTGAGTACCTGTGCTGAATTTAATTAGCCTTCTTGCTGGGGTACCAAGCGTAACTATCAGAGATGTATAGAAATAATGCAGACAATTGGTTAGTCAAACGGAATCATCACAGAATCGTGATATGGCATCAGTCAAGTCAGACGGCAGCCATTTCTAAAAACAGTAGTTGCTGCTGTTTTTTGTTTGCTGTTAACATGAATGTCGCATGAGAAATCATGTGACCATTACACAACCTGCAGAGAATCAGAGAACAAGGTTCTGTTGGGCGATTTGGGTACAGATAGCTGGGTTCAGATTAGTAACCATACCAGGCTGTACTACATGTATATGTATAGTACAATAACCTTGTTTCTGAGGCGCTGTCTAAACAAAACTTTATTAATAATAATAATAATAATAATAATAATTATTATTATTATTATTATAATTATTATAGTTGTTGTTATTATTATTCTTATTTTTATTCTTCTTATTACTATTGAGCAAAAAAACAGCAGCACCAGCGGCAACCTCTTACTTCATACTATCAAACCACATTGTCACCTTACCAACAACAACTCAATCTGATGACTTCAAAGCACCATTTGCTTTGAACTGCAGAGGAAGTACATTTATTTGATAATCCCTGGTAGAGAAAAATGGTACAATTACAGGGCCTCTATTGTCACCTCTGAGTACAGGTGCATCAAGCCTGAGATTCCGGCATCTACTGTTGTGGAGACGAAAAGACAATGCAGCACTCGACCTGAGCTGTTTATCACATACCTCAGTAGGAAGAGGAGCGCACAGCCGACACCTGATCTCACCTGAGAGAGAGAGAGACTTGCATACTATCCCTAAGGGTGCCTTGACGAGGGAGAATTACAGAGAGTGAGAGAAAAAAAACAAACATAAACAAAGGCCATGGCAGCCAGGTTAAGGCTTCATAGTGCAGTCCTGTTGGCCATGGCACGACCTTGGACAGGCAAGCCCAGGCCTGCCTTTCAATACAGGGTGGGAGGCATACCAAGGCACTTGCAGAACGTCGTCAGGCCTCAATAAAAAGAAAAAAAAAATGCTGCCACTTTAGTCAAATAAAACCATAGTAAGCTCTCTGCACCCTGGTCCATATTTTCCACGTGTTCATTCATTTAATTATTTATTTCTTTATTATTTGTCTCAGAACCAAACCGTCACTGGCTTCCTATATATTGCTTGCCAGGGCCCTTTTTTAAACCCCTTTTTCAGAGGATACTCTCTCTTTTTTCTCTTTGTTTCTCTTCCCCACCACACATACACACTTAGACTCTTAGTTCTCTAAAAAGTTTTTATTTGATTTCTTTATTTCTTTGTTTGTTTCCCAGCAGAGCAAACGCTTTGAAACGATGCTGCTTTACATATCTTAGGCTCTCCCTTCAATAGGTGAGCTGCCGGGGGTGACAAAAACCCAACAAAAGGCCCAAACGTTGGATCCAAAGTGGGACCCCCTCGTAGAGTAGCCTGGCCAGGGCTTTCTCCTGCTAATTCGAACACAACAGCTACGCATTCTCAGGCAACCAAACCCCCAGCAATGGGACCCGCCGTTTGTGCCGGGCACTCGTCTTTAACGGGCTTGATTGGAACAGACGGGGTATGAAGTGAAAAAGAAACTACCATGGCTATTTCCCACAGCCCTCTTGCTCCATGTCCAAGGTTGAATTTATACAGCATGGGCACAGATTCATCAGCGTGACGTGCCCTTTGGCTAGCAGAGTGTAACAGAATCACCTTACAGTGTAGGACTTGTGATGAATGTTCATGATGCACACTTTGAGACTCATAATTTTTTATCTGACCACAATTTGCAAGTTTATTGGATGAAGCTAAAGATTAACTGAACATTAAATGGATAGGCCTACTGAGGTCTACTAGCTTTATAGGTCACATTATGCGCTTCAAAGAGAGAAAAATATAAACTCTCACATAATAAAAAAAATATTTTTTTCAGCGAGTCTGTTTCTGTAAGTGGTTATGTCGTTATAGTCAAAAGTACTTGCTTTGATAGGGATTAATTTCATACAACTCCAAAGCTACATATAATTGCTGTCCACACTATTCTATACTATTCTATTATATAATAATCAAAACATGATATTCACTGACCCACATAATTCTTTTTCCCAGTTTCTCTGCATTCTCAAATTCTGAAACACTGCTCCTATGTCTTGAGAGTATATAAGTGTTTTCATGAGCGCTAGCAAAGTACAAGTGTTAGTATGCAGAGGGGTCACCTGACTCAACTGTGGTAGATCGGATCTCTGCGGGTCCGCTTGATATTATCATGGTTAATGGGTGAGCTGGACGTCCATGAAATTTATGACGCTCATTAGCCTAGTGTCACTCTCGCTCCTTCCTTTCCAGTGAGGCGTGGGAGGGGCCCAGTGTGTTTGCGTGGGGTGATCTTTAGTCCCTGCCAGGGATCAGACAAACACTTATTAACTGAGAGGAATGCAAACAAGCCAGAGCTTAAAGGCTGGACACAGTGGAGAAGGAGAAAAATGAAGGAGGGGTATGTCCCCTCACCCACCATCACCACCTCAACCACACAAACGATCCATCTGGGGGGGGACTAGAACATTCTAGAACAATGGAATGCTTAGAAGGGTGGAACATGGTGACCTTGTGTAGGACATAGCCTAGCATCACATTCAGGGCTGTGTTCCCTTTAGCAGTAAGCAGAACTAGCTGTGCTGGCATTCTTACCAGTCTATACAGTTCTGAGGGCAGATAAAAAACATTTGATTCCACTTTTGAGGTGCCATTTGTGTCACACTGATATTATAATAACAAATATGTATGTAAATTAAAGGTAAATGACATTTGAACATAGATAAGTGTGTTTCACAACAACCTGTGGTTGTTGCTGATTACACCTCTGAAATATCTGTAATATTCCACAAATTACATATTAAATGGGAAGTCCATTTTTCAAAGGTCATGAGAATAAGAGCAGTAAATTCTCTTTTTTCCCTAGGTCTCTTTACGAAGACTACCACCCAAAAATATTGTAAGACCATAAACTATCAAAGGGTCTTGCTGTTCAAATCTGTTATTTCCATGTGAAACTGAACAGGTGAAAGACGTTGCTTCCCTACCTATCATGCAGTAAGCTATTAGGAAGCTTCAGAAGTTTCTGTTGGGGGGTGGGTGAGGGGGCATTGGGGATTTTGCCTGGTGTCAGACACAGTATCAGTGAAAGTGCAATAGAGGTGAAAAAAAAGATTTAACAGCTTAGTGCTGTAGGAAGCAAATTCATGGATGAGTCTGTTACGCTAGTAAGCAGTCCCTAGCGTGGCTTTGTTTGCTAATGGCTTTGCTGGTGTCAGCTTCTCTGCCACTCTTAAGATGTGTTTACACAGGACTCTTGAGTGAGAGAATTTAAATTGGGCACTAGAGAGCTTACATCTCAGACTGTTGGAAAATATCAAAAATATTTTATTAACTATGAGAAGGTTACTCATTGACCTATCCCACACTAATACATCCAAGCTTTTGACCAAAATCAGCAGTTTTAAAAGGTCTTATAACTTCAGGCTTCAAAGTAGATGGTCCACGTTTTATCATCATAAAGCTCCAAAGCTTAAAACATACTGCTACACCAGTATCAAACAGTGTTAATATTCAGGCTAATGCTTTAAGATTATCCTGTTGGCACGCTGCCCGAACATATTCATGCATGTTTTGCAAGTCAACGGTCATCCAGCTCTGCTGACTTTAGATGCAAGAAGTTGAATTCAGTGCATTCGATCCACGGGATTAAAGAGTCACATACTATGAAAGACCTCCATGCAACCCCAGACCCAGGAGTTAAACACGGTTGAATAAGACATGGAGAATCGCACACAAAGCTGCCCTGTCACATTAGACAATGGGCCGAATGATGTCACTTGCTAAAATCTGTCAACCCATTAAGGTGTGGATGAACACTAGTTAAATTTGACAGTTTTTCCCGCACTGCTGTAAAGATTTTGATATTTTGAATGTTCCCACAATTCTGACGTCATACTTGATCCTACAGAATTCACATAACAATTAATGTGTACTGTGAGTAGTATCTTTGTTCCTTCTTAAAGATCAAGGTTAAGGTTACTATAGTTGCATATATATTATATAAGTAATTCCTGAAAAGACTTTGTACAAAGAACTAGCCTACTAATGTCCTCTTGCTGGTGGCAAGAAAGGTAATTACACTGAAGTTTATTACCATAAAAGTGCTTAAATTATTTATGCTCAGGTCAAACCCTTATATTAAAACTATATAAGGTATTTACATAATTACATAAAACAATGTCTCAGGCATCAGGTAGGCATGTTTGTAACCATTTATCTTTACTTTCTGTCCGGTAGCTTTTAAAAGGTATTAAATGCTTCAGATGTCTGGCTCCTATCATCACTGTTAACATTTACGCCACATTTCACATCAAACCACTCCGAATGACTTTACTGACAGTTTAATAATTGAATTTTATAGAAATAAAAAAATGCACAGGGTATAAATGTATAAAAACAATGTGACTGTAACTGTGCATCATGAAAAATCAATGATCGCCAAGATGTCTTTAGAATTTTTTTTTGTCATTTCTTTCTTTCGTCACGTTCCAACCTATAAAAAAGTAATACAAAAAACTGATAAATAGTTAAAACAAAAAGTTTATTGTGTACATGAGTCTGTATGGCTATGGTAAAAACTTGCTTAATGTATTGCAAAGTAAAAATAGAGCATGTTGCGTGTTTTTGGAGCTTGGGTGGCCTCATTTGGCCAAAGGAAAGACACTGTCAGCTTGAGGCGTTTGTTTCTATGGTGATGAGCAGCACTTGGGAAGCTATCTGGCTTACTGGAAATGTGGTTGTATTGTTGACTTTCAGTCAGGGGGTGGGGAGAGGGGTGACGGGGGGACGTGGGAGGAGTGGCTGCTCACTTCCTTGTGCTGTGTGTCCAGGTTTGAGTTTGCGAGGTATTCCTTCATTTGACATGCATCCCTCAACTCTGGGGTCAGGTAGCCCTGCTTTGTGGCCAAAAAAAGGACAGCTTAAACATGTGATGGCCACACACTTCACTGTCCACTTTTCACCTGTTACCCCTAATAAAACCTCACTGGACATTTTATCAATTGCCTTGAATGACAGTGAAAAAGTATCTTCTTCTTTGGCGTCAATCAGTAGCATACTATGAGGATAGGCAGGACTGTGTGAATAAGCATCTACACAATATGATCATATTCGCTCAACTGTTAAAGTATCTTTGTTGAGGTAGATTTTACATTTACATTTGCATTTTGATGACAAATGTGTATGGTAAGCAATATAAAATGACAATTTAATTGATGATAAATTAAGTAACTAGAGCCCATTTAATTCTCTCTGTTACCTAGATTTAAAACATCACTTTAAATGGATAAAACAGCCAAAATGAACAATGCAACCACAGACAGAAAAGTTGTAAATATGCCTACTTACCTCCTACAGCTACAAAAAAAAAAAAAAAAAAGGTGAGATTTTCCACTCTAAAGACGAGGGAAACTCCCTTCAGGTGATGTATCTTGAAGGTGGGCGAAAACACTAAAAGGATACAAAATCAAGAAATTTTGCAAACAGATGTGGTTGACTGATGCAATGCTGTGTTTTATATTATTTTATAACGAGACAAATAAAACATGAAATTAACACATTAAATGCTTTTTTCAGGTCGACATGACCCTAAGCTTCCTAAACTGTTAAAGTGTTTCAGTGGTGCAATATTGACACTGCAGTTTAGTCCAAGATTAAGTTTAGTTGGAACTAGCCAAAGCCTCCCCATGTAAAAGTTCAAATTCTTGAGAATTCCAATGGTTTTCATTTCTTAAAAAACGTTTTAGTCAAAGTAGTCCTTATCCAAAATGTTTATTATAAGGAGAGTGTTATTGGTCACGTGGTGGTAGAAAAATCCCCCATCTCCCAATTTCCTTGCTCCTCACGCGTCGGTACCAGTGCTTTTTGAACTTTCATGAACCTGTTGAGAAAGTGGGCAACGGGCTCCAGTCAAATTCACTATATTATGCTGTACTATGCTGCCACCCCACGGTACAGTTATACAATTACACGTTTACATCTTACGCACTAGGACCCACAAGCTAAAGAGCAGGCTGTAAACATGGCTGCCAATGACACTCTTACAGCGGCCGTACAAGTAGAATTTAGTAATGAATTACTAAGGTAAGCTGGATTAAATACTATTTTACTGTGTTGCTGTTAAGTAGTGGTAGTATTTTGATTCTCCGAGCACGACTTCTTCAGCGACAAATCAGTAGTCCGAACAGCTAACCATGAAGCATTTGGGCCCTACAACCGTTAGCAAGACGGCTAAAGCTAGCCAACACAACAAACTTTTGTTAAATGAACTCTGCTGCCCTATCTAGGAAAACAGATAATGTTTTTTTAGCTGATCTTTAAATAAGTTTTTCAGGCTTATGATTTGTGTATAATTTGCGAGACTCAAATGGCCCGAGCAGTACACTCACACACACTGGAATGGAGACTAACCGATTCACTGCAGGCTCATGTAGAGTCTCTGCTGTTAGCGAGATGATATTGAGTAACTAGGAACATCGCGTTTAGGAGACAACTTGCCAAGCTGCGTTCGTCTTTTATTTGTGTACATGTTCGTTGCTACTTCTCAAAAACTTTTCCCCCCTCTTTCATTTGCAGTCAATCAGAGCTGCTCCATGCGCGGTCTCGAAATCATAAGATTCCTGTGAAGGGCCAGAAAGACTTCTTGCGCACCGGATCTGAGCAGCAGAGGGCGCGCCTGCAGAAGAGTCTGGATGAGCACTGGACACTCGTGGCGGAGGAACGAGTGGAGAGACTGTGAGTGACATACAGATCTCGAAGAATTGGGACTTAAGGTCCAATTGAACAATCAATGTATAAGGAGTTTTTCGTCTGCATACTTGTTTATCCATTAGGTTTGGTTCCAAGACCAAAATTAAGCCTAGTCCTTGGGTGTTTTAATGGTAGTTTTACATATTAGTATCGCTGTTAAGTCCAAGATTATTTCTGCGTGTGGGTGCTTATCAACCCGTACACACAAGAGAGTAAGACTTTACCTCTTTCTTTTGCTTGTGGGAAGTTTTTCCCACAACATGATAAAATACAGTGTAAAAGTCTGGAAAATATGTTTTCTGCTGTTTCTTTCTTACATAAAAATACCTAAATTGCATGTAAGCGCATCAGGAATGTTTGTTCACATTAACTGCCAAGTTTACAGTTTTTTTCACAGGCGAAAAAGATAAGACTCATATATAAGATCTGATAAATATCCAGAAGTATCATTCAGATTCCAGAGTTTCGCAATTGTAAATGCCGCTTTGGCAGCTGTTTGTGTGCAATTTACAAGTCAGTGTACAGTTTACAAATTAGCAGTTTGCTACAACACTCAGACATGGTATAAACCTATGTGGGAATCTGGCCCAAGAGCGCTCGAAAAAGTGCAAGTGCACACCTTGAAAAGTGATTTGCCTCATCAGTCATCAGTTCTGTTCCTAGAAGTCCGGACTAAACAGAGTTTAGTGATTTCCCTATTCTAACTAAAGGTGAACTAGACCTCAACTTTTTTACAGAGGAGTGTTAAAGTCTGTATTTATTTTTTCAAGACATTAGATACCATTTTGTGCGTACTGCTATATGATACTGGTGGTCAGAGCAAACTCCACTTGGTAACATAGTGGATAAACCAGGTTAAATTAGATTTAAGTCCAGTTTTTCTGGAACTCAAGATGGAACAAAGTTATCCTCAAACTACTATATAATTGTAAATATGTGATTTTAAATCAAGATAATTGTTATTTTTTCTATGTGCTTCTTATTTTTTCATTCCTGTGTAGTGGAAACCTTGTAAATGCAGAATGGATTCCAGAGGAAAAGCTAGTGAAGCTGCAGTCGCCAGCAGTGAGTTTTCCCAACAGAGAGCACTTCCCTTCCAGTATTTTTTAGTTCCAGTTCTGAAGGCCCACCTGCACTGCTGTCATATCGTTAGCTAAATATCAAATCCTTTTTTATCTGGATCAGGTGTGTTTTAACAGGAAAAACATGCAGTGCAGGTGGGCATCCAGGGCTAGAGATAGAAAACATTTGTAGTTATCTATTTATGAAAGTGATAGTTCGCCCATAAAATAGATTTATGCAGTTTCCCCCTTTACCCTATAGTTGATCAGCTAAGACATGTTTGATGTCCATAGTTTGCATCTTTAGTTTTGCACAAAGGCTTCAAAGATAATACAGCTAACAAACAATGGAGGTGTATAGCCACAAATACCGTTGTGCAAATGGCATGCCTAAATTACACACTGTACAAAGTATTGTTACGTAGGAAATGGACAAAAGTAAGGAAAAAATTCAGAAAATCGTCATAAACAAGGCCCCGTTCACACCTGGCATTTATGTGCATCCTGGATGATCCAGTTATAAATGGATGGTGCAATGTGTAGCTGTGAACGAGGTCCAGTGCATCTCAGAGACACATTGTCATCCAGTCACTTGAGCCACCTTCATAAGTGGTCAGGTCTCATTATGATTGCATTACATTTGTAGTGTGAATGCTACATGACAACAGAGACAAAAGCAGCTGTATAGCTTCTTTCTTTGTCTCCTCTCCCATTTGATTACAAGTTGTTTTAGCCGTCCATGCAGTCTGAACATTTGCAACAGCCAGTATATTTGCATAAACAAGGAACTGGGGTGTTTAATGTTATTTGATCTTATTTAAAATGTATTGTATGTCTTGTATGGCTTATTATGATCATTTAGACAGATGAATGTGCTTAAAAGGCTTTCTCAGTACATCTGAAAAAAAAAAAAAACTGTTTTGTGTGGCGCTATGTAGCAGCATAGTTCTGTACATGCTTAAACCTACCACGGTCCAATATACTAAAATATGCTAAGTGCAGACAGTGCCAGGTGATGTCGAGAGCCGAGAGAAGCAGCATGAGGCCAGCACCCAAGCTGTTTTCTGTGGGGACAGTTGTGTCACTTCCTGATTAGCTGATAGTGGGAATGTGTGAAACTGCACAGGTGCCACAATGATTCAGATCTCCAGTGTGCTATGCAAGTATCACAGCCATTCAGAATGACACTACATTTTCAAAACATACTGACTTCATCCATTATTAGTTGTTTGTGTAAAAGTCAACTAAACATGCATTATAATATTGATCATTAAAAAAACAAACCAAAAATGTAATTAATAAATAAATATTATTGTAAAACTGTAAATAGTTGTAATTAATTTATTGTACTGCAGCATTTTTGTTTTAGTAGTAGTAGTAGTAACGAGCGAATCTGCTCCATGCTTTGTGTTATTGAGGTGCTTCTATTTCAAATATTGCAGTGCAGTCTTTCGAGTTGCTGCTTCTTCGCATCATTTTCCATACTGTCATGGATAAACATTTATTTTGAAGCAATAAAGTGAAGATCGCGCTTGTACCTATATTTTTGGACTGAAAACAGCCGTAATGAATGGAAGAGAATCAAGAAATTCTCTCAAATGGTTCTCTCATCCCTAAGCAGGTCACTTCCGGTTATGTTACTTGGAAGGCAAAGGGAAGCGGTGAGGTTTCGAAACGCAGCATAAAAGGGTCATTTACAATTTGCATAATCGTGCACATTTATAGATCTTCTCATATTTAATGAGTGTTAAGGTTTAGGATGCTCCTATGCTATTTTAACTGTCTTGTGCATAACAATAATGCATACAAATATTTAATGATTTTTCTTTCTACATAAATATTTTTTTGTGTTTTAATTGATTGCTTTAAGGGTACTTCAACAACTGGATTCTGTGAGGCAGTTGCTGCAATTATAGTTATGAGCTATAAGCCTGGATTACTCGTTAACTATACTTGTTAGTTACATTAGTCTCGTAGCTCCAGTGCAAAACTAAAGAAGCAGACTTAAAACACTAAGTATGTCTTTGCTGACTTACTACATTTGAACTAAAGCAAAACTTTAAAATATTTCTTGTTGAACCATGGCTTTCAGAGAATTTCTTCCAACTTCACATCTGTGTTAAGAGTTTGCATTTTTCAAGGACAATCCATTTTCTACATTGTGGAAATGACTGTGTCTGTTCTAAACTGTGTTTTTTGAAGGGGAAATTTTGGCAGACTATGGGCTTTTCAGATCGCGGCAAGCAGTGCTTGCTTCCAGAGGAGGCTCTCTACCTCATGGAATGTGTGAGTGGTAGTAGGGACCATACAATCTTTTGTAATAAAATTGCTAACCAGTCCCCACTTGTCAGCATTGATTGAGCCATATTACCATTTCGAGAGGGGTGATATGTTATTGTTATAGTAATAAACCACATCACAATGTGCTTAGCTAAGCAAACCTTTGCATGTGTAGTCCATATTTCTAGAACACTGGACAGTTCCATGCCTCATAAAAAACAAAGCTTTAGACTCATTATGGAGAGCCTGTAAACAATGGCCAGTGGTGTCACACTGTCAGATGAAAACTATAGTAAGAAGGAGCTGATTGAATGACACTGTATTTATTTTGTAACTACTGAGTGTTTTTTTTTTTTCCCCTTCTGTTTGTTATTACATTAAATCTTTGTTCTTTGTTAACCATAACAGGGCAGTGTTCAGGTGTTCTACCAGGACCTCCCACTATCCATCCAGGAAGGTTATGAATGGTTTCTTTCTCCTGAAACGGTGACTCTCCATCAGTACCAAGTTAGTAAGCATTTTGTATTGGCAGTTGACTGTGAAGTCAAAATTATGGCTTTGGCTGCAATCACATCTTGTGTCTTGCTGTGCTGTGCTGAACTGTTCCTGAACTGGCTGCATACTTCCTGTGGCACTGACTGAGCACACATAGTAGAGCTGTCGTTGTATGTTCTTAATTTTAGCCTTTGCCTTTTTGCCATTTGCCTTTGAGGTCAGTAGACATGAACAAACATTGGGCCTCAATAAATGTGGAAAATCAGCAGGTATTTTTGGGGTACTTCAGAGTGACTTCGTAAGCAGAATTGTTAAGTGTCTATCATGAGAAATGCTCTTATCTGGACAGAAAGGCACAAATAAGTCAGTTTTGCTATAGAGACCAGGAGATAAACCTGTACTAAAGATTATGTGCAAAGTAGGGATATTAGACGAGACAAAAAGCCACATGAACAAAAAGATCAGCTTTAAAAAAAAAAAAAAAAAAAAAAAGGTAAAGTACTTTT
>JAILXH010042580.1:33700-44219 GCA_023558415.1 Piaractus mesopotamicus
CAAAAGAGAAAAATATGAAGGTAGGTGAGTTAAAAACTTGTACAGAGGTAAAGGTATGAGGAAACTGGAGAAAAAAGGAACTGTTCATTGTTTTTGAATAGCCCCATCAATCACCTGACCCACTGAGCATGTATTTCACTTGCTAAAGAGAGACTGAAGGCAGAAAGCCTCAGAGACAGCTGCTTTACATGCCTGGAAAAGCATCACTAGGGAAGATATCGAGTATCTGGTCATGTTTATGGGTTACAGGCTCCAACATTTGGAAAAGATATCCAAGAACTAAAAATGAGCAATTTATTCTTTTTTTTTTTTTTTTTTTTAATGCTTATGACATGAAATTGAAAAGGTGTAGCGGTTTCAATATGCAGCAATGCTAACCAATTTTAAAAATAGTAGAGGCTGAAAAATATGCAGTAATAAATAGTGACATTATTTTTGCATTTATCTTTATTCTAAATATCTTGAGTGTACAGGGCTAAATAAATATAGTTTTGACTTTACTGTCCCAGTATTTGATGACAAATTGTTGCTATTCTTATGCATGGCTCTTTTCCCTTTCTTAGGTGTTTGGTCATTTAAAGAGACTGGGATATGTGGTAAACAGATTTGATCCTAGGTAAATTCACATTGTTTGTCCCCATTAACATTTGATGTGTATGTGTCAGTTTTTCTCTAAAAGAATTTTTTCTCTTGCAGTACAGTGCCGTCCCTCTATGAACGACAGCTGAATCTGCCTCTGTCCCGCAATAAACAGACTAAACATCTGAAGAGGAAACGTAGCAACAGCCCTCTAGGCTCTAGGTATCCACTGAGTTTGCTCAGTGACTGCCTTTATCATACATTCTCATGATTCCAGTCAATCTTGTCTTGGGTATTAAAGGCACGGTTTGGCCAAAAATTCATGCTTATTTGGTTTCAGACACTGTTTGACATAAATCTAATTTTCATAAATAAAACTTTTTTTTAACTTCAAACCTGTTTTAACTATGCAACACATGTCCAGCTTGGATAACAGCACACTTGGAGTACATCACACATATAGCACATTATGTCAGAAACCACACAAGCAAGTCTATTTGAGATTACATAACTAGTTATAGCTGTGTAGCTCCAGTGCAAAAATACAAAATCTTAGATGATTGAATATTTGGAATAATAATTAGGGTGTGACCGATATGAAAATTTTATGGCAAAGAGGTTAAAACGAACTGACAGATAAATAACTGATAAAATTGACCAAAATAATTTTGCATTCAAATATATTAAATTTTATACTCCAGTAGTTTTACAAGCAGACATTCTCAAATAATCACACTTCAAAAAAGTAGTTGATATCTTGTGAGCTTGAAGAACACAGTTTGGTTCCAGATGTCTCCTCAGTGCCCTCAGCCATCACATAGATTTATTACATTTCATCACCAGTATGCTGATTTTAATGCTGATCACCAGATTTTAATGCAACGAAGGATTGAATAAGTACACATTTACATACCTAAATCATTACTTGTTGTCTTGATATTATATGTATGTATATATTGTAAAATAGGTGTTTTTCTGAGCAAAAAATGCTTTTGATTTTTAATTTAAATTTTCTCAGGCACCTAAAGGTTTTTGACAGTATTCTGTGTGTGTGTGTGTGTGTGTGTGTGTGTGTGTGTGTGTATGTACATACATATAGGAACCAAAAGTCTAAAGTCTGAGACCACTAGTGAAAAGTGTTCTATCAGATTATATTATCAGCATTACAATTTGAGTGAACGTTAGAATTTTTTACATTTTAACGTGAATTTCAGAATTTATTAGTATTTTTTAACCTTTTGGTTTAATGACTCGAGGTGGCACGACTCTGATCACTGACAGTGACCAAAGCCTCTGATGAGCGAGTTGTGCAAAGGCCTTAACATGGTCAGTTTTACACGTTTGCTTAAATTTGTGTAGTGACCTAGGAATACTGAAGAATCTTATATTTCTTCTTCCTTTTATTTGTCATGACTTTTCTTTGTTTTACATTTTTTTAACTTCCCGTTGTTTATTTACAGGATTAAATGAAAACAATCCTAGATTTTTAAAGTGGTCTCAGACTTTTGGACCCCACTGTGTGTAAGTGTTTATATATGACTGATAGATTATCCATATCATTTAGCCACTGTGACAAACAAAGTACTGAGGGGGAGACAACGCCTGCACAACGGTGTGAAGGAGAAATTATGACCGGTGATCCATGCCTAGACCAGACAGTCTCTGACCAGGCGAAAACAGAGCAGGCTCCCCAGGACGAGCTGATGGAGTTTAACACAGATTTGGACAGAGCTCCAGGGAGAAACTGGTGGACAGATACATTGAGCCAGGCCCAACATACTTCAGGCCAACATACGTCAGCTCGGCCATGGGACTTCAGCTGCATTCTTTTCCCTGACCTGGGCTCGTCCAGGGCTGGCCGTGCCAGCCTGGCAGCCCCTGACCCTAAGCTACTCCCAGGGGCTCTGCAGGTGAGAGAGTGTGAGGTGGCCCCCTGGCTGAGGAAACTGAATTTGAAAGCAGAGAGGCTCTCCCGGCGGGAGCAGGAGCGGCAGAAGGAGCGGGACAGATACCATCGGGACATTAACAATGACAGAGAGGTGCGGCACTGCAGGAACTGGGCCGAATATTTAGAGCTAATGGAGAAGAGGAGGAGCCAGCGGTGCACGGAAAGACCTGCCCACCTCTGGGAACAGGACGTTATACCCCTCACTCAGCCTGGGCAGTGCGATTCACACCGTAAGTTCTGCACTGCAATTTTTTGTGTGTGTGCATACCTTTGTTTGGAATCAAGGGACAACTTTGTCCACTCTTTACTTCTGAACACCCTACTGCACCTCTTTCATCCTTCAAGTTTTACGACCAACCAGTTATAGATGTGTCCTCACAACAGAGCTGTTCCCAAAAGTGTCACCCTTCACCCTTCAAAGAGACATTAACAGTCACAAAAAGCAACTACCCAAGCTACCTTGAAAAAAATTTCTTTTTCATGCACATCTAAAATGGATAAAAGGAGAGATTTCTCCATTTGACATAAGATAACTCACTTGCAGAAGGAAGGATTGGATTTTCCATAACTTTTCTTTAAAAATTATTAAAAAGAGACAAAAAGGCAAAGGAACAGAATGTTATTTGTTTCTGGGTTTTTTTCTGGCCAGTGTAAATATTTGTTCTGCCTTTTCTTTGTTGGGCAGGTGATCTGCTGGAGCAAGTCAGCATCATTCAGTCTTCTGATTTGCTGCACGGAGCCTCCAGGTACTTAAAGTTTTTTGTCTTTATTTTCTCATTGACTTGCTTAAAGCATGCTCTGATGTTCCACTCACAGGCTTAGTTTTTACTGGGGATGGGGAAAGAGGGGGTTTGGATCTATGCATTACCAGATAAATAGTGAAATGGAGTTACTTTAGTTATTTAGCTGATGCTAGTTGCTGGTAACATCAAAGTTAGCTATTGCTATACAGATTTTCTTGTCTGAGTGGAAAGTTAGCTAGGTTAGCTATCTACCATCCATGCAAAGAGAATTATTGCTATGCTGGACCAGTATGTGTTTGAAATCATGTTAGCTAGCTAACTTAATGTATCACCCAATCTGAATATCCGAACTCTGTGGAACAAATTGTTACCAACTTTGGACCTTCCTGAAAGTTTGCAAAAAGCCTGCATTATTCACCTGGCAGAATTAGACAGCTCTTTGGCTTTGTCGCTAATGTGTACATTAGGTCCATGTGTCTGCAAGTTCAGAGAAGACTGGAGATTTAGAGTGGATGTGTGTGTGTGTGTGTGTGTGTGTGTGTGTAGGTGAGGGATGGGGTGGCCTTCATTGTGTCCCCCGCTTATTTTTGGAACCAAAACTATGCCCTTGATTGTACGCCCTTATATTTTAAAAGCAGGTGCATACTGCTCCGCGCTGAGGCATGATGTTTGGCCTTGGCAATGTTTGAACAGCACTATTTGATATCTCACTTCAGCTTCTGCCCTCTCAGGTTACCTCACTCAGAGCAGTGGAGGATTTGTTTCAATGTTTACCAGCCTGACACGGTAGCTGACTTTAAGAAGAGTCACCCTGGAAAGCCCTATACACGCATGTGTGTTTGCAGGTAAACAGAAACACAATATGGTGATTATAAGTCAGACTCTACCAACACATTTTCTGTGTGTTGTAAATGATCTTCAGAGCAGGTGTTTTATTCATGTAGTGCTTATTTGATGATACCATGCACCCTTTGTTCTTGGGCTAAATATCGATCCACATTTTTGTGAAGTGTAGTTGATTCTGATCTGTAATGTCTTGTCTTCACCTAGTTTTGATGGTCCAGTGCCCGACCTGCGTTACATGAAGCAGTTGTCCTTCCAGAGTGGGGACGTCCCAGTCACATTTGCAGTGGTGGACCATGGAGATATCTCTTTCTACTGCTTCAAGGAGTTCAAGCTGCCCACTGATATCTACTAAAAGATCTTGACAACCCTTCAGTTACATACTGTCTGCACAGCAGAAAAGGACCTTGAATTGCTATCAGTGGAACTTTAACTAAGTAAAAACTGTCTCTCAGGGAATTCCTTTAATATTGATTGAACTGAATGTTTGGAAGTCTGATAACCTTTGTAGTGCCAAGATGTAAAGACCTTCTCACTGGAATAATGTGAATTTATTCCAGCATTAACAACAGCATTCTTGCCTTATCTGTCAATGACAGTTGGTTAACTGATGACTTTGTCAGGAAATTAAAAATTGGGAGTGAAGTGGTATGATGTAATTACTTATATAATGTCAATAGTACTGAAACTTCTCCAAGCGTCTGTGTGTGCATTTAATTAGATTTTTTTTTTTTTGCTAACACAAACCAAAAGGGAAAAAGCTTCACTGAGTACACATCTGAGTTGTCGGCCTTGTGTAAAGCATTATCTTGTCAGCTCAGAAAACAGAGCTGTCCATGTCTCCTGCTTAGGGTACATCATAGGCTATTGTTAAAGTAAGAAGAGGTGGGGCATAATAAGTTTGCTAAAGGCATAAATATCTGACTGGATGCCAAAAAATTCATAATTGTTTGAAAGAGTGAATAGTCAGAGTCTTGCAGGTTAGTGCAGTAAAGTAGAGGGGGGGGGCCTTTTTCTAGTGACATGCATCTTCTTTGCCTGTTCACTTCATTGCTTGGTAAGTCTCTGTTTAAATTGGTTAACCAGAAAAGAAAGAAAAGACGTTGTTACTTTGTTTATACTTTCCATGACTGAGGCACAATGAGAAGCAGTAAAGAGTACTGAAGAGCCCTTGCATTGGGTTCTAAGGCTGTTTGTATCTGCAATGCATGTTTGTTAGTTTTTTTGGATGAAGGAAAGGTTTGAATGTTAAGTATGCTTAAAGTGCTGTATAGGAAATTACACTGGGTTGCCAAATTATTAGGTAGACCCCTACCTTGGCGCATCGTTCAATTAGAATTAGTATAGTATAGTATATTTCAACTTACAATATACAAAAAGTGACACTGGCTGGGCTGACATTGTGCAATTCATGAGGTAAATTTAGAAATTGTATACCTACAAAGTGCATTGTATGGTTGGTATTCCTGATAAAATAGTCAATGAGTGTAGGCAAATATACCTAATACACTGGCAACTCTGTAATTAGTGTTATATCATTACATAAGGAATTGAAATATGACATCTTTTGCCTCTACAGGGATTGTGCAAGCTTTGTCCAATTGCAGCTATCAGGCTGTTCAGGAGTACCTTGGTCTGGACAAGGACAACATCAAGATGACCTCTTTGCGGCCGGTTTTTAATTGGAAAACCCCTACTCTCGTTTTAGCAGATCTTTACATTTCCTCTGTCACAGAGGTGGTATGTGACTTTTTCCTTTGAGATAAACAGCTATTACCATTTGCAGTGTTTTGGGAATATTTATAATTTTGATTTTAATATTTCCATCAGGCAAGCAATTGAACTGTGCACACACTGGACCTGGACAATGAGCAGCTCTTTTTGAGCAACCCATTCATATATAAAGGGGAGAATTAAATGACCTACCCACAAATGTGTTCATTTATAGCAACTGTTGGGAGTTGGATGAGCTTTACTGAATATATTAAAAAAATTCCATTCAACCCTAAGGAGATATGTCAGTTATTATCAAACACTGATGGTACAATATTCATTACAAACAATTCAAAACTATCATCCAACATCAGTACAAGACCTCACTAATGCTCTTGTGGCTGAATGCAGTCAAATCCTAGGCAAAACATGTAGGCCAATTCTTCCCAGAAGAGTAGAGGAAGAAATTTTGAACATGTGTCTACCAACATTTGAACATGCAGTGTCATCCAGCTCAGTAATGTAGCATTTTAAATTAAAAACTTTTATACTGAATCTAAACAAAAGCATTCATCAGGCTGCATCACATAAACCAACAAGTGTCAGTTATAAAAGTTGCTTTTGTAAATTATTATGTCATTTCATTACCATTATAATATCTAAATAGGTTTATGTCAGTTTTTGTAGGCGTTGTGTAGTCTTATGAATGCTGCCCTTCAATACCAAAAAAACATTTCTACACTTTTACTAGGATTAAATGGGTTTCTGTCAAATTTTAGTAAAGCTTTAGAACAGTAGATACAAAAGAACAAATTTGTGGGCAGAGCATCCCCTTTGAATATGATACTTTAAATGCAGTTTTCTTGTTTTTCCACCAGAATGAAAAAGCCCAAACCTTCTCTCCTTTGGTCTATTTGGAAATGGTATGCCATCATACACAACATAGCTACCTCTCCTTTACTCTGACACAGAGTATTATTCATTTTGGAAATTATTTTGGTTAAATTAATACATTTAACACATTTTATTCTAGGGTTGGGTCAATGAGTTTACAAAATGGAACCCTGCAGACTTCTGTGGCATAACTGTCATGTCTGTTCCCAAAGAAATGCTATGGATTCCAGATGTCATTGTAATGGAGAAGTAAGTAGCAAATACACCTCTACTCAGCCTTTGAGTCAGCACATAAACAAGTTTTTATGACAAACAGTACAACTGGAGTTAATATTCAAATAGTTATTGCTTTTTGACATAATCATTGCTGTTTGTTTAGCATCAGAACAGAGTTTTCAACACAGGAGGCTCTATTTCTGAAGGTACAGTCTACAGGCATTGTAGCATTCGCACAGGCATACATAATGACCACTGCCTGTAAGATGGATCTATTCCGGTTTCCCTTCGACACACAGAGCTGCACTCTTACCCTCCAGTCTGTTTTGCACAACAGTAAGTAGGATTGTGTGGTATCAAAATTTTATATCTTATATTAATTATTGATCAAGCATCTCAAAATAGAAGTCCTGACCTAGGATACACTATGGACAAAAGTATTGGGACACACCTCTTAATCATTGGTTTTTCATTCAGGCCCAGCATAAAATAAAGCACCTAATCATACTGTCTGCCTTTACAAACATTTGTGGAAGAATGGTTCATTCTAAAGAGCTCACTGAATTCGAGTGTGGTACTGTAACAAGATGCCACCGTTGCAACAAGTCAGTTCATGAAATTTCTTCCCTTCTAGATATTCCATGATCAATTGTGAGTGATATTATTGAAAAGTGGAAGCGTTTAAGAACCACAGCAACTCATGTAAATTTATGTAAAGTTACAGAGGAGGTCACCAAGTGCTGAGTGCATAAAAGTCTCAAATGCTCTGCTGACTCAGTAACTGCAGAGTTCCAAACCTCCTCTGGCATTAACAACAGCATCAGCTGGTGTAAAACACACTGCCACTGAACTCCGGAGTATTGGAAATGTATTCTGTGGAGTGATGAATCCTACTTCTCTATCCAGTATGGTTCTCTGGTCTCTATCCAGTGATGCATGAGTTATGGGTTTGGCGAATGCCAGGAGAACGTTACCTGCTTAACTGCATTGTGTCAACTGTAAAGTTTGGTGGAGGAGGGATAATGCTGTGGGTTTTTTTCAGGGGTTGGCCTAGGCCCCTTAGTTCCAGTGAAGGGAAATGTTAATGCTTCAGCAGACCAAAACATCTTGGACAATTATATGTGGGAACAGTTTGGGGAAGGCCCTTTTCTGTTCCAGCATGACTGTAACCCACTGCACAAAGCAAGGTCCATAAAGGCATGGTTGGGTGAGTTTGATGTGGAAGAACTTGACTGGGCCACACAGAGTCCTGACCTTAACCCCATCAAACACGTTTGGGATGAACTAGAAAGGACATTGAGAGCCAGCCTCTCATCCAACATCAGTGTCCGACCTCACAAATGCTCATCTGGATGAATGGGCAAAAATTCCCCCAGACACACTCCAAAATCTACAAATATAGAAAGCTTCCCAGAAAAGTGGAAGCTGTTATAGCTGCAAAAGGGGACCAACTCCATATTAATGCCTATGGATTTAGAATGGGATGTCATAAAAGCTCCTGTAGGTGTAATGTGTATAAGAGTGTCCCAATACTTTTGTCCATATAGTTTATGTTCTTGTCAGTAACATCATCCTACACACACTCACACAGGTGAAAAAATGTAAAAGCCATTACATATGCAGTCAACTCCTTAGTAGTTGCAACAGTATTCTTATTCCCTTTAAACAACTTCCTCCTCAATGCTCCACAGTTGAAGAATTTCGAATTGATGCCTACTCCAATGCTTCCATGCTGACTCTAAGCTCAAAGCAGATCTTTCAAAACCAAGGAGAATGGGACCTAGTCTGCATTAATATGTCAAAGACTCATTTACAGAGCAATGGAAGGCAATGGGACCAGCTCACATATACGGTACTGATCTCACAATGTAACACTGCCTTGACTGTATTATTGCAGTCATTATTTATGTTGTTATTAGCTTATGATGACACAAAAAATTGTTAAGAAAAATGTATTTAGATTTGGCTACAAAAATTTACCATTCTATTAAATGGCATATATGCACATACTGCTGCTATTCAGTCATCAGACTAGCTTTCAGTATCGCCTTTGAGGCCAGAACACACCGACCCAACATACATCAACAAAGCGAAACTTTGTCTGGCGTTGCACTACCTGTGTGGGATTGCTGGGAGATTCTTTGTCCATATTTGTTTTTTCAGTTCTTTTTTATAAATACTGTAGAATTACTGCAAGGTTGTGTGCAAGGTATGTATAAAAGTGATGCTGTCATTATATAACCATAAACAGCCCTACATTCACAACAAAATAAAAATGAATGTGAATAATTTCAATAATTCTTATTAATTCAACAAAAGCACATTTTAGACCTGAAACTTTCCGCTGCTCCCACATTAATCAGTGTAGACTTTTACACCATCTGTGAGTAGCAAATAGCATGGTACCCACACTAAGCGAATGTTTTTTGTTGCCTGCCATGTGAGGCATGTCATTAGAAGGGACTAGAGCTGTAAACTCCTTAAACATAGAACAACGAGCTGCCTTTCTCAGCTACACCTACCCTAACACCTAGTTGGTCTCTAAATATTATTTTGGAGACAGCTATAAAGTGAAAAAATGAAGATGAGTGAGGAAGCATAAAAAGGGACTGAGATTGTTGGAAAAAGTGATTTTATTGAATTATCGTGCTATTGTTGTCACCTGAATAGTGGAAAGTATCAAGATATAAATTTGAGTTCACCCACCCCTATAGTCATCACTATAATGTTGTTGGGTTGGTGTGCTGTGGTCTTTACTGACCTGAACTAATTTCTGTAAGTCTACTAATGACAATGATGATGATGATGATGGTAATATATAACTACAATACAACTATACTTTTAACAAACAGATTACCATAAAGAGGAGACCCCTATTATATGTAGTCATCTTCCTGCTCCCAATCTTGTACTTCCTGGTGTTGGATTTAGCCTCCTTTTTCATCGCTGATGATGGAGGAGAGAAGATAAGCTTTAAAGTGACATTACTCTTGGCAATTTCTGTCTTGCTGCTAATCCTCCACGACATGCTACCCTCCACTTCTGATAAGCTTCCACTGATAGGTTTGTCTGTCTACATATATATTTAATAAACTGTATAGCTTGTGAGTGTGAACGCCATAATACATAAGCTTACATTACATCAGCAGTGTTATGTTAGAAGCAGCCATTCTGTTAGTGTGGTTGACTATAACTTAACATGACAACCTTGCTGTCACCTTAGGGGTCTACTGCAGCATCATTTTCACCTTCACAGCAGTAAGCCTTCTGGAGACTATACTTGTGACTTTTCTTAAGACTCGTAA
Organism: Piaractus mesopotamicus; assembly: GCA_023558415.1. NCBI lineage: Eukaryota > Metazoa > Chordata > Actinopteri > Characiformes > Serrasalmidae > Piaractus > Piaractus mesopotamicus. The sequence continues at coordinate 43,942 of JAILXH010042580.1, forward strand.
CGCTCAGACCACGCCAAAACCATCTGGAGAAACCACGACTGTTCCTGCACTTCAGAACAGTAAGTTCCTGCATCTGAAGGCCAAGATCTGTTTATGCTCTGTCCATAAATGCATTTTTTTGTTGCTACTGTTGTGCAATTGGACAGTCTTTACAGAATGTTGGCAAAATCCCACTTAATCCAATAAGAAAATATATATAAAATACCTACATTTTATATACATATATATATATATATATATATATATATATATATATATATATATATATATAAAAAATA
>JAILXH010042612.1:0-17674 GCA_023558415.1 Piaractus mesopotamicus
TATGTGTGTGTGTATATATATGTGTGTGTGTGTGTGTATATATATATATATATATATATATATATATATATATATACATATATACACACACACACACAAAACACTGCACCTATATGATAAGTGGAGCTGACAGTAAGTGTAGATACAAGGAGGTGTACTTAATGAAGTGGCCAGTTTTTATATATATTCCAATTTGTATATGTGAAACTGCCTTTTCCCAGTTTTTTTACAGATTTTAACTGTTTTTTGGTTCTTAGTTTGGAAGGCTTTTTAAAGTTTGGCACAGGTATGAATAAAGGACGGATGTTAAGTATGAGTGAGGGTTACCTTATATACACATGCTGTATGTCAGACAAGATAAGACAGGGGGCTTTGTATCACTGGCTAGAGGAAGAGAGAGAGAGAGAGAGAGAGAGATGCCAGAACATGTAAGAGCACCTCAGACACACATTTTAAAATAGCTCCATCTATATCGCACCCATTCCGCCGTGTATTATTCATTAAGTGCATACATACATCTCCTTCACGCGTGTCATGTTGCCTACCTTAGGTTTAAGTATAGTAAAGGCTGATTAGGTATGGACAGAGAGAAGAGAGGTAGTGCTGTGAGACAAAAGTGAAAAGCAGAGACAGAGGGTGGAGGGAGAAGAGAAAGAGTGATCAGAGTAGAAAGCGCAGGAGTAGCCAGGGTACAGAAATGGGTTGTCCAGTTTGTGTTAGCCATCCTCAGCTTCACCAGTGGCTGGTTTCTGACCACAAAGTCTGTTTTTCTTGAAAGACTTAGGCTCGTGGTTACAAAAATGCTAAATATATAATACATCATAAAATATCATATGGAATCAGATGAGTCAGATGTGGGATGTGGTTCGACTGTACAGCTGCACCACGGTAAAAAAGCAGTAAAGGGTAAAAAATCTTCCTCAAGAATTATCTTCAAGAATTGTCTTAAACATCCAGCAAAGCCTGAAAAATATGACATAAATATGATAAAATACGGCTTAAAAATGCAGTTCAGACCTGATAACTGTGTGGGCGTGGCTAACGAGCAGCTTGATTGACAGCTCTCTGTCCAACACTCCTAACCTGCTCCGCCCCTCATACAGAACTTAAATCAGCTTTTATGTGATGGCAAGTGGCCAAACAATTCACAGACAAACAGATGTGCCGACGGACGGATGGACGAATGGACAAACAGAGCAATGCGCAAAGGGACAGACGAACAGACGTTCAGACAGACAGATGGACAGACGAAGCAGCACCTCAAAAATGGAAATGGAGTGGATGGACGAACAATATTCGTGTATGGATAAATGAATGAACTGCAACAGGCAGCTACAGACAGGTGGTCTAGCTTGCTAGCTTGGTTATGCTGGGTTAGCTTTAGCTTGCTATGTTTAGGTAGGTAACATAACATTAGCTAATATTAGCTAGCTAAGTTTGGCTTCCTTTATTATCAAAACTGCTTAGCTAGCTAATGTTACACCTTGTTGCAGCAGCAAGCGACGTGAGCGAACGGCAAGAAGGAAATCCAAAAATGCTCCCAGTCAAAGTCAAGAAAGCGGTTTACACCAGTCGCAAACATGGTGTTGTGCGATGCATCGCGGCATTTCTGACAGTCACTTCATTTCGGCTTAGCTCAGAATCAGCATATGTTCTGTTTTGGCTGCTGGTACGCTGCTAACTGTGCAGCTAACTGCTTAGCTAGCTAATGTTACACCTTGCTGCAACAGCAAGCGACGTGAGCGAACGACAACAAGAAAATCCAAAATGCTCCCTTTAAAAGTCAATGAAGCTGTTTACACCAGTCGCAAACATGAGGGCATGACGTTGTGCGATGCACCACAGCATTTTTGATAGCCACGCCATTTCGTGTAGCACTCTCTGGCTGAAATAAAACAAAGCTGGACTAAGATTAATTCCATGCAGGTCTGGCGCTGGTTTAGCTGGTCACCCAGCAAGGTCATTCTGGTTGGCCGGCATACCAGCATCCAAAATACAACATATGCTGTTTTGTCTGGTGACCAGCACATTAGCATCCACTGCTGCTGACCAGCATACCAGCATCCAAAATACAACATATGCTGTTTCTTTGGGTGACCAGCATATTAGCATCCACTGCTGCTGACCAGCATAACACCTTCCAAAACAGAACATATGCTGGTTTTGCTGGTGAGCTGCCATGCTGGTCTATGTTGGTTTTTCTGGCAGAGTGATGTTCCAACTAGACATACTGCTGTTAAGCCAGTTACCTTTCATCAAAAAATGGATGAGGAGAAAATGTCCAATCAAATTTTTGGATATTACCGTAAATGAGAGGTTATTTAGTGCTGGAGTTTCAGTCTAATATTGCTGTTTTTGTTGTTAGCTGCTAAAAGCTACTGCACAAATGTAAAATGTGTACCTTTGGTCATCCTCTCTCGTTCTCCCTAACTCACTCTTTTATTGTCTGTTGCTTTCTAATTCTTTATCTCATGCTCTGACTCTCCTTTTCATCCTACAACTGGACGCACACATACAATTTCTCTTGGTCCCCATTACAGAGCTAAATACACCGTTACAGGCACACACAGTTTCAGCTGCCCATAATGGGTTTCATGAAAGCTGTTTTTTTAAGTACCTGAGTTATAAGAAAAAGGAAGAGGAACATATTTACTCAGAAGAAAGAAGGAAAATGTCATTCAAATGAAGCATTTGTTGTTGCTTTGTTGTTGCTTCAGGCAATAATTTGTGCTATTGTTTTATTATTCCACTGCCTCCTGAATGAGTTCAGTGCAAGAGAATAGCAGTAGATTAGTGTTTGGATGTAGAGATGAGAAGCTGTGGGCTAAACAAACACTCCACTAGAGCTGTTTGTGGGTTTAATCACAGAGGAAAACTCAATAACTAAACTCCCTGGCCACTTTATTACAAAGCAGGACTTTGGCCAAGACCACCTTTGTCAAGTCCAAGACAAAGTCGATTTAGTCAAAATCAAGTCAAGGCTGAGTCTAAAGGGGGGTGAACTCCACATGAGAGCAAGGCTGAGTAAAAGCAGAGTCCAAATGAGACTGGGATTGAGTCAAGACCAAGATTAATTGAGAGCAAGACAGAGTCAAGACCAAGACCAAATGTGAGCAGGGCCGAGTCAAGGATGAGTCCAAATGAGAGTGAGAATGAGTCGAGACCAAGACCAAATGTTAGCAAGGCTGAGTCAAGACCAAGACCATATGAAATTGGGACAGAGTCAACACCAAGTCCAAATGAGGGCAGAGGCCGAGTCAAGACCGAGACCAAATTAGAATGAGGCTGAGTCAAGACTGAGTTCAAACGAGAGCAAGGTCAAGTCAAGACCAAGACTAAATGAGAGCAAGAACAAGTCCAAATGAGAGTGAGACTGAGTCAAGGACGAGTGCAAATGAGACTGGAACTGAGTCAAGATCAAGATTAATTGAGAGCAAGACAGAGTCAAGACCAAGACCAAACGTGAGCAGGACCGAGTCAAGGACGAGTCCAAATGAGAGCAGGACCAAGTGAAGGATGAGTCCAAATGAGTCGTGAGTATGAGTCGAGACCGAGATCAAAATGTTAGCAAGGCCGAATCAAGACCAAGACCATATGAAATTGGGACAGAGTCAAGACCAAGTCCAAATGAGAGCAAGGCCAAGTCAAGACCAAAATCAAATAAAAGTGGGTCAGAGTCAGCACCAAGTCCAAATGAAGGCAGAGGCCGCGTCAAGACCGAGACTAAATAAGAACGAGGCCGAGTCAAGACTGAGTCCAAATGAGAGCAAGAGTGAGTCAAGACCGAGTCGAAACGAGAGCAAGGTCAAGTCAAGACCAAGACCAAATGCGAGCAAGGCCGAGTCCAAATGCGAGTGAGACTAAGTTAAGGACGAGTCCACGTGAGACTGGGACAGAGTCAAGATCAAGATTAATTGAGAACAAGACAGAGTCAAAACCCAGACCAAATGTGAGCAGGACAGAGTCAAAGACGAGTCCAAATGAGAGCAGGACCAAGTAAAGGATGAGTCCAGATGAGAGCAAGAGTGAGTCAAGACCGAGTCGAGACGAGAGCAAGGTCAAGTCAAGAACAAGACTAAATTAGAGCTATACCGAGTCAAGACCAAGTCCAAATGAGAGTGAGACGCAGTCAAGGACGAGTCCAAATGAGACTGGGACTGAGTCAAGACCAAGTCCAAATGAGAGCAAGAAAGAGTCATGACCAACACTTAGGAAGAGCGAGGCCGAGTTAAGACCAAGACCAAATGTAAGCGAGGCTGAGTTCAAGTGTGAGCAAGGCAGAGTGCAAATGAGAGTTGGACCGAGTCAAGGATGAGTCCAAATGAGAGCGGGACTGACTTATACAGCGGTTCTGCAAAATAAATAAAACAAATTAAAAAGTAAAGTGTATTGTATATTGTATAAAGAGTCTTGTATCAAATGTGATTTAACATTGCCAGCAGTTGATGAAGTTCTGCTCACAAAGACTTCATAAAGTAGACGTATTAAAAGTGAGGCCTTTTTTAAATCTCACTGTCTGAAGCTGCTGTTCAGTGGAAATGACTCTGTTTACGGGATGCAGTCGACCGTACGACTGAATCACTGAAATCTAAGAAAGAGAAACATTTAAACACTCGTGCGTTCTTGGCCCGGCTGAGCTCAGGACTGGTGTGTTTTGGTTACGAGAGGACGTTTGGTTTAGAGCCCAGCGCGCTCTTCAGATGAAGCACTAACACTGGCAGCGTTATGCCTTCAGAAAGCCTGATAAACACTCCAGGCTGCATTCTTTGGTTAGGAACGTTCTGCTTGCCATTTTAACCGGATTGAACACTGGCTAGGTGTGATAAGCCCATAGTCATTATACTGATAATGACATCAAAGGATTAGTCTGATTTACACACTACAAATGCAGACAGGTCCAGAATTAGTGGCACTTTTCATTACAAAAGGACCAAAACAACAACAAAAAGCAGCAAAAGCAACAACAACAATAATAATAGTAATAATAATAATAATAATAATAATAATAGTAATAATAATACTAATAATAATAATCATAATCATAATAATAAAATATTTGGCATTTTATTAATTGTATATTATTTAATATATATGAACATTAGTTATTATTTATATTTAAATATACTTTGATATTTTAGATTTATATTATAATGTTAATGTAGAGAGAGAGAGAGAGAAAGAGGGAGAGATATAAAAAATATAAATTAATAAAAAATATATATTTATATTATATAATTATAACATTATAATTTAAATGTAAAATATAAAAATAATCACCATATATGTATATATATATATATATATCAATTATATATATAAATAAACACAAAATTGTGCAGTTTTGACTACTCCTTAATTTCAATGAAGTGATTGAAGTAACTTTCTATATATACATAAAAAGATATTATAAACAAGATCTGTTCTAACATTTTCTCCTGCTCTGTTAAACTCTGAGGGTGAAGACATGACTTTGGCCCTCACCTTTCTCTTTTACTTATCCCGCTGCATTGATTGGTGGATCACTGAACAGATTCATGCTTTTGCCCATTTACTTCAGCATGAGGTTGCTTGTTTTCTGTGTCCACCTTTATAAAATCCTGCTGACTTGAAAATGGACTTGACACTGGCTCGCCCTATTCAGTAGCATAAATATTGGATGAATGTCATCCCTGCATCTCATTCTGTAATGTGGATGCCAACCACGTTAGTGTTCTGACCTCCAAGAATAAAGGCCTTTTGATGGTATCTGTAGCTTTAAAACCTTGAACTTACCCCACGTGCCTAAAGGTGTGTAGACGCTGTCCAGCGTTTCCTCTGATATCAAGGGTATAAATAGGGAGTTTGTCCTCTTTAGCTGCAGTAACAGCCTCTATTTTCTGGGCAGTTGCTAGATGTTGGAACATTGCTGTGAGGATTTGATTGCATTCAGCCACAAGAGCGTTAGTGAAGCTCCATTACTCGGGAGAACACAGTTCCACTGCTCCCCAGCTCAATGCTGGGGGGCTTTACCCCTCTATATGATGCTTGGCATTGGAAATGGTGATCTTAGGCTAATGTGCAGATGCTCCAGAGCATCCTGTTCTATTGATCAGTGCTTTTCTATGGAGATGATATAAGCTGTATGCGCAAAATTGAACACCTGTGTCAGCAATGGGTGCACTTGTGATGGATGTCTGGATACTTTTGGACATGTAACACAAAAGAGAGAAATTGACCTATCCATGTTCTGCCCGCAAATGCCTTTTTTTGTTGTTTCTGTTATGAGATTGGACAAGTTTTACAGAACACTGTTCTTTTCCTGTAAAGTTTCATCAAAATACTGAAATTTAGGATCTAAATCGACTTTTTTAAGTAGATTTATTTTGTGTGCATAAGAAAGATTACACTGTTTCTATAGATGGAGGATATTTTTTGTTTTTTAGGGATAAACACCTGATTGGTAGGCTAAGCAAAATGGGCTTCAGCTATTTGTCTTACCTAGCTTTTTTCCCACAATTCCACCCGTTAGCTAGGTCCTCTGCCATCGCATGATACTGCCAAGCTGGAAGGGCGAAAACCAGCACATGAAGTCACATGAAGCACCACTGCATCTTTCCAAACTGCTGCTACCGCATCATCATTAAATGCTAATGCTAATTTAAGGTTAACTGCTAAGTGATGGGGAAAGGGAGGGCCATACTGCCTGCTCAGAGAGTGAGTACGGTTGGCTTACTTCCTCTGAGTGACTCCAAACTACAACTTTTTGAACTTCCACTACCACAGCCTGTGTTGGCTCTATCTAATAAGCGACATAAGCAGCAGTTTGGGCCCTGCAGCCACCAGGGGGCCCCCAGTACATCAACTAGCAAGATGAGGGGGACCCCTGAAAATATCCTACTTAGGCTTAGGGCCCCCAGAAGGCTAGAGCTAGCTCTGACCACAACATCACTGAAGGCAAAGGCTAAGTCAGTGTTTCTCAACCCTGGTCCTGGAGGTCCTCTGCCCTGCACATTTTAATGCTTTTCCTGCTTTAACACACCCACCTTAACTCATAATAGGCTGTTAATAAGCTGATTTGTTGGCTCAGGTGTGTTGGGAGCCGGGGAAACACTAAAAAGTGCAGGACATTGGGCCCACAGGGCCAGGGTTGAGAAATACTGAGCTAAGTTAGTGATCACTTCTTAGTGGAAGGGCAATCCTACCTACTTAGAGAGAGCGAGGACAATTATGCTGTCTCTAGCGCCAATGCTTACACCACATGTGTCAGCCACCAGTCCTCATGGGCCAAAACACTGCAGACTTCAGCTGCCTCATTAAAAACACACCTGATTCAGCTCATCAGCTAATTAGCAAGACCTTCCTGAACTGAATTCAGAGCGTTAGATGAGGGTAAACGCTAATCTCTGCAGCACTTTGGCCCAGAAGGTCCCCAGTTTGACTCGCCTGGCTTAGACAGTGGCGCCACTCAAAAACTGTTTTAGCCACTAGGTTAAAACAACCTGCATCTAACATGCTGTCCTCCCCTTATTTAACACCTATCCGATCTAGTCAATCAAGAACTTCTGAAGAAGTTTATTAGCTGTAGCAGATGTGTTTGGAAGGTAGATCTCCAGGACCACTGCTGTAAGGGTTTGCTGACTACCTTGTCCAACGTGGAGCCAGTGTCCCTGAAAGAAGGTCTTTGTGGGCGGAGAACGGATAGGTCAGTTGTGTGAAATCGTAGGCCAAGTGATTGTGAAAGTGATCTTTGGCATTTCAGTCTGCTGACATTTTCTCTCTCTGTAGAAGAGATACATTAGGCCGCTGTCTTGCCAGCGTTATGGAAATTAAGGGGAGAGTAAATGTGTTTGTCCCAGCAGAAGAGCAGTCAGCATCCTAATCGGAGGAAGAGAGCAAGGCATCGATTAATGAGGCGGGGGAAGAACAGTCGAGGGTGTGAGTCACGCAGGAGGCAAGATGGGCTCGACATGCACATACAGACACAAATTTGGAGCAAGCTGCTGTAAAGCTTCATTAACCAGAGACCAGAGAAAATGACACTTTGACTGAGTTAATGCACATGTTCATAAATGAAAGACATACAGTACTGTGCAAAAGTCAGAGACCACCCCACATTTACAGCCCTGAAAAAAAAAAAATTGGGATGCTGTGCAAAATGTACATAAAAACAATGCAATGATGCAATGATGCGCAAATCACTTAAACCCTATATTTAATTAAATATAGTACAAAGACAACATGTCAAATGTTGAAAGAGAGGAGAAAATCAAGCTCTTTAGATCTGAAAACATCCACACCCATCCTTCCACTGTGGGAGGACAACTCAGTGGGTCCGAAAGGATGTGTAGCTGTCAAGAAGCCCTCACTGAGAAAAGGAAACAGATAAAGAAGAAATCAAACAAAGAAGCTGCTAGTGTTCTCAGAACAATGGACTGGCCTCCCCAGAGTCCAGACCTCAGCATCACTGAATGTGTTTGATTACTTGGATCATGAGAAGCAGAAAGTGCAACCAACTTCTAAGACTGAACTTTGGAGGTGTGGAAAAATATCCCTGCAGGTATGTTCGAAAAACTGGAAGCAAGACTCCTGAAAAGAATGTAAGGTAAAGAGTGGACAAACTAAATATTGAAAAGTAATATGTTTAGTTGCTGAGGATTCTGTGGAAACTAAGTAGCATACAGATTAAGGCAGGATCACTAGAGGCTGAATGATGAAGTGTGGAGTGTGCTGGTGGGTCAGACAGTCAGAGAACGGTGGCGAAGTGCTGAAGTTTGTTTGTCTGAACTCTGTGACAGCTGGGAGGCACAAGAGAGGACGGCTGTGTCATCCCCTCACGCACACATTCGTCACAGTCCCGCTGTCATCTGCACCGACAGGATTATTTTTGTACTTATTCTCCTTTCAAAACAAAGCAGCGACACGACGGCACTGTTGAGCACGGACACACACTCGTGCAGAGAGGCGAGGAGAGGTGTGGTGGATGTGTGAGAGTGAGAGTTGAGTCACATATTTACTAACACTAGCTGTTATTATTCAGCTGTACACACGGGGACACATTCATATTCACACACAGACATTACTCACCCAAACAGGCTCACTGCAACACAACAGGAGACTGGGGATCTCTTTGTGGGGACCTGGGGGGTGTTTCACAAAGCAGGATTTCACAGTAAAGTGGAGAACTTAAAGGAATAGTCAACCTAGCGTCATCATTCCTAAGTATCCGAAGAACGAGAGATGCTAGGCTAATGTTGCTAACAAACACTGGCCTTAGATTGTCACTCATCTCCGTAAACACGTCTTTCAACCTGCTCAAAACGCATCCAGACCTTCATTTCATCGCTGTCGAAACAAAACCTCATATTTCATGAATAGTAATTTTACAGGAAAAGGAAAAACTTTCTTAACTTGTAATAGAAGTTAATATAACCAGATTTTTCCCAAGTAATTTTGTAACGTACGCAGGTGGATACTCAGGTCTCCAGTCGTATCTCTGCATGCCTGACTGACATCTCCTCATGGATGACAGCTCACCACCTGAAGCTCAATCCCCAGCAAAACTGAGCTGCTATTCATCCCTGGAACTACAGGTCCTCGTCATGATCTCGCCATCTCGTTCGAGAACTCTTTAGTCATTCCGTCTAAAGATGCAAGAAGACTCGGTGTGATTCTGGATGACCAGTTATCGTTCTCAGCCCATGGGTGAACCTGACTTGGTCATGCAGGTTTCTCCTGTACAACATCCTGAGGATTCGACCCTTTCTCACTCAAGAGGCCACCCAGGTGCTAGTGCAGTCTCTTGTCATCTCAAGGCTTGACTACTGCAACTCGCTCTTGGCTGGTCTTCCAATGGGACCATCAGGCCTCTGCAACTGATCCAGAATGCAGCAGCACGGCTCGTCTTCAATCTTGCTAAGTTCACTCATGTTACTCCACTGCTGCGTTCACTTCCCTGGCTTCCTGCAGCTGCACGCATCAGTTTTAAAACCCTGATGCTTGCCTACAAAGCCAAAAGTGGACCAGCCCCTCCCTACCTAATGGCAATGGTCAGGACTTGAACTGTTCCTCGAGCCCTTCAAGCCTCAAATACAGCTCGGCTTGACCCAACATCCTTCAAGACGCGTGGAAGACAAGCATCAAGACTCTTCTCTATCCTGGCACCCAGGTGGTGGAACAAACTCCCACTGGGGGTCCGAACAGCAGACTCTCTCGCGGCCTTCAAACGCAGACTAAAGACACATCTCTTTACAGCACTTAAGTGAGCATTAATATAAGTACTTATAGAAATGTATTGTCTTGCATTATGTTCTGTTTCTTTTTCTCTGAGTATCAACATGGGCTTTTGTTTCTAGCAGTATCTGAGCTCAGGACCAGCTTTCTCTCTAACCTATTTGTATTAGCTAAGATACTTTCTCCGAGTTGACAACAAAGCACTTTTTTAAGTCGCTTTGGATAAGAGCGTCTGCTAAATGCTGTAAATGTAATTGTACCATCGTAGTTGGTCATTCATCATAACAATGACACACACTGCAAAGGTTACTGGAGTTTTATTTAAATAATGCAAAAAAAAATGAAAAAGGTAAAAGTTTTTGTAACAATTTCCCGTAGACACATTGATGTGGTTTGGAACATGAGGAGACAATTGCCCTGTCATTAGCTTAGCTGTGGTTTAGAGTTTAACTCGAGTTTAAACCTGATTGAGTTCTTAAACTTCATTGCTGTGTCCTTGAATGCTACAGTTTAAAGCACACCTGCGGTTTAAACTAAACTCAATTTTTGTGTCATTTAAAAATTACACATCTGACACTAGATGTCACTGTATCTCAGGTTTACCTGAGGCTAATCTTAAACCTGCTAAAGACATGATCTCATTGAGGTTTAAGGCAAGATTATTGTAACCAAAGCCCAGATATTTTAATATTCCATATTTAAGCTCATATAACTTTTGTCATAAGGTTTGTGGATTTCATGGCAGGTTTTAATTTAATGCTATATTGTATAATTAAACACACGAAGATATAAAACTGAGTTAATCACTGCAGTCCTGATGAGGCTTTTGTAGAATGTATTGTTCAAAGAAGCTGGGAGCACTGTTTTGGGTGATGTGTTTTAAATTACAAGTAGCTTAATACAAATAAAAGACACAGCATTGTACACAGTGAGGTCCAGTGATGTGCACAGACTTTGTGTAATTTATATTGCTATGTTAGGTTAGGCTTGAAATAATATAGACTGTCATTGTGTGCTGCAAGTGAACTGAAGCAAGTTTTATAGTGAAATGTTATAATATATTGCCTGATCAATTTGAAAGCTTTAAATAATAAAATGTGTCCCCATTATGCAGTGTTTTATGTTAGTTGAGCTTAACATGATGTAATTTGACCATTTTGAATAACCTTACCCACTTTTACCTCAGCACAGCATGTGGTATCATTCCGCGCAAGATGACCAAAGATGACCACAGATTTGTAACTTGGCAGAGAAGCTAAACTAGCATACTCGGAAAATCAAAACAATGTCAGGTTACAATTTTGACGACCTCATTTTCAGCACCAATCGGCCTCAAATGTATATCTTTCAACCTGAATATACACATGAAGAAATGCCTCGGCTGGCTGCTTGACCCACCAGCGCCCGGACATACCTGCGACTCTTCCTACGACAGGAACTTGGAGGTGTACTTGTAACAAGCGCCAGGAGGACCGTCTCTGCTGTGGGGACTGGGAGCTATTAATGCCAGCGCTTGACCAAATCAGCACTGAAGGCAGTCAAAAAAGACGCGTGACCGAAAATGAACAAACAAATTTGCTTTTATCCTGCTGTTCGGGAGACAGTTTACCATATTCCTAAGATAAACTGGAAGATGCAGCCGATCTCTGCAGGACCACATAACATGTGAGTAAGTTCCTCATGGAACCTGTAACCTGTAGGTTTTCCATGTTTATTTCATGCAGAGTTAAAATATACTGGCCTACACCTAAATTTCTTTAATCTGTTTATACAAAATGGAACGCAACAGCCCATTTTCATAGCTTTATCGGTGGCAGTCTCGATGTGCTTTACAGACAGGCGATAATGTTGATAATGACAGATCAGGTTACGAAGAAATACCAAAAAGATTACGTTTAAATGAATGCTAAGTTAAAGAGATACGTTTTCAAATGTTTCTTAAAGGTGCGAACTGAGCTTGACTGTCTAATAAAAGGTGGAATTGACTTCCACTGTTCAGAAGCATAATAACTGGAACAGTCTCTCTACATTTTCACTAAGCATTAGTCTGTTTTTCTAAACATTAAACATTTGTCTATTTATCTTAAAGACTTGATTTGCTTTTCTTTATGTAAATTTCAAGCAACATGTCTCTGTTTGCATTGGGTGTGGAATACAGTGCTTTTTTTTTTTTTATTATTTAAATATGTTTAATAATTCCCAACAGATTTGAATATCAAATTTGACTGAAATGCCCATCCCTAATATGGTCCTCAAAAAGTGCCAAATACAGGAACACAAATATATACTAGCATAACAACATTTACATACACCCATGCAGAAGACCATGGAAACAGTACACACACACCAAAACACTAGTGTGTGTGAGCAGGTCCTGGCTGGCCTTGCCTAGAGCACATATCCCGACCTTCGTACACAGCGCTGTGAAATGTCACACTCTGGTTTTCTCACACATTGAAAGATGTCCTGGCACTACACAAATCTAAGTGTGTGTGTGTGTGTGTGTGTGGATATGTGTGTGTATTGTTCCAAATTGCATTGCAGTAAAAAATTACCCAATTTCCTGCAGGGTTTATAAATGGAATGAAAAAAGAAACGGTTTACTCAGTTAGCAGAATTTGAATGTTTTGATTCTTGTGTTTCAAAACCAAAATGGAAAAAATGTTATTTTCAGACCTTCTATATTAGCTGTTTTTCTGTCATTTTCACAAGTGCAGCACAACAAATAAGCAAAATAAGCTTGGTTATCTAACGCATACTCCAACTTATCAAGGTTTATATTAAGGTAAGCTCAGTTTATTGTTAGCTTGGCTCCAAAATGAAAAAAAAAGTTATTTTCATTCCTTTTATATAAGCTGTTTTTCTGTCATTCTCAAATGTGCAGCACAACAAATAAGCTTGGTTATCTAAAGCATACTCTATCGTAGAAGGAAAGCTTAATTTACTGTTATCTTGGCTCTTTACCCATTAACACCATGGTAGTGCCGTTTGTCTAGATCACGGGAACTTTGCATTCTGACACTGGAATAAGACTAGATCACAAAACGAGAGCTTTGTGGGTGACAGTGGAGTTTGACTAGGCCGCAAGAAAAGGACTTTGCAAGTGACAGTGGAGTTTGACTAGGTTGCGAGATGGGAACTTTGTATGTGAATCTTGTGACCAACGGTATCAAAATCCGCACTAAGATCCACTAAGACCAGAATAGAAGGATTTTTTTACATCAACACTAAGCTTGAGGTCAGTCACAACACAAATCAGTGCTGTCTCAGTATTATGGTTAAAACGAAAACCTGACTGAAACTTCTTATATAACTTGTGGACTTTGCATCATGACAGCAGTTTGCCTAGGCCACATGCCTGTAACTGCATCGTGACAGTGGAGTTTAACTAGTCTGTAAGACGGGGACTTTGCATTGTGACAGTAAAGTTTGACTAGGTTGTCGGATGGGGACTTTGCATCATGACAGGGGGGTCTGACTAGGCCGCAACACAGGAACTTTGCAGTGTGACAGCAGAGTTTGACTAGGCCTCAAGTCGGGGACTTTGTATTCTTTCAGTGGCGTTTGACTAGGCCACAAGTCGGAGAGTTTGCATCATGACAGCAGAGTTTGACTAGGCCATGAGACAGGGACTTTGCATGTGACAGCGAAGTTTGACTAGGCCGCAAGCTGGTAACTTTGCATTATGAAAGGGGAGTTTGACTAGGCCGTCAGATGGGGACTTTGCATCATGGCAGGGAGTTTGACCAGGCCACAAGTCAGGGACTTTGTATGGTGACAGCTGAGCCTGGCTAGGCCACAAGCTGGGAAACAGTTAAATATGAAAACTTCTTTTTTTTTCATTTTTGTTCCTATCAAAATGCCATTCCAGTTTTTTTTCCCTTGAACTGCATAAGAGTCCTGACTCCCACTGAGTGCCAGTGCAAAATTCAATTATCAGTTTTCAAGCTTTTTTTTGAAAACACACAAAAGCATATGAAAGCCAACTTTTGCCAAAGGCTTTATCACATGCCAACCTAGCAATATAAGACTTAGAATAATGCAGAAATATAGCAAAAAGCAGCAATTTTCCTTTTTTACAGCTATTACAGGGTAGGACCATAAACAATGCCGAACATGATTTACACTGCTTTTGAAATTCTTATATTAAAGTGATGTTATGATTTTGATGTATGTTTTTTTAGCAGAAGTTGTTGCTGTTGGGACAAAATCTAAGCATAACAGCACCTGCTCTTTGTGTAAAAAATAACACGATGAATGAAACGATAGATGTAGTCCAAAATTATTTGAAAAAAATCTGATCATTTTTGCGCGGTCATGAGTCCAGGCTATTTTCATTTTCTCAGGTCCAGATTGTTTTGTTTGCTTGATTTTCAAAGTGGTCAAGCTGGGGATGCGTTTCTGTCAGTGTATAACTGAAATGTTGCATGTCCTTTATGATAACAACGCTACTGGAACACAAAAGTGACCATTACTTGAGATTTCTTTGCTTGATCACCGAATTTCTTTTTTCTAGCTGCCAAACGGATCAGAAGATCCAATACTGGACTCCAAAAAGTGGACTTCAGCTGGCAGCAGAATATCCAAAATCCATCTCCAGACGGCTGGTAATTGGAACAATAGACCTCAGTGAGAAAATATTGAACCGGCTCAATATTGAGCCGTGCTAAATAACGACTATTCAACATAAAGCAGTTTCAGACAGCAGAGCAACTGTTTGTTTATTTCAGCGTCACACAAATACAGCCAAATATAAAATACCATAAACATCCACGTTCCCTTTTCGCCTTCTTTCCCACACGACAACAGATTTCCAAAATTATGTTAGTGAACCATGTTTTTTTTTTTTATCCAGCTGAGCGTCTGTTTGAAAAGCTAAACAATTTGTAGTATATATTTTGTGCATTTTTCTTTGTGCTGTGTTCACTGTAATATTCAAAAGCAAAATGAAATAATCTGCGTGGGGGTGGGGGGGTCTTCTCAAGACAGGAAGTGACATCACAAACCAGCTCCCAATCATCCAGTCCTTAGCCTCATTTTTCTTTTTCATATATTTGTTTTTTTCATGTCTTTTACGCTTCTTGAAGCAAAACTTTGACGCCTTTTTAAGTTTATACACAATCATTTTTTTCTTGTTTCTTTCCTGCTCTGCACACCAGCCTCCTCCAAATAATTTGAGCAAAAAAAAAAAAAAAAAATTATATGAACAAAAAAATCCATCTTGCTATTAGTCCTTTAAGTCCAACTCATCTTTAGCGGTGCAAAAAAAGCCATAAACATTTAAAAAAGCATAATCCCAGTATCAATAAATAGGTCTGCCTTTGTGTATTGAGATATCTGTACACCAGCCAGGCTGTTGAGCGCAACCAGCAACTGAACATGCTAACTAGCGCTAAACTAGCGCAGCTAATCAACCCATCGGACCACAAGCCCCTGTGAGTAACAGTGGCAAAACCAGATCCCAGGTCAGGTTCATGTCCTCTACATGATCACGCAGCTCTTGGCACGGTCCTTCCGGATGGTTGGCGGCCGCTCCAGGATCTCGGAACGCTGGGGCTGCTGGGATACCCGCTTGAGGCCTCGGCGGGAGTTGGAGCGTTTCAGCGGCGGCCGGTGAAGGTGGCCCACAGAGGCCACCGTGGTGACGTGGAAGACGTCCCGCACGGTGTTCTCGGAGTATTTAGATGTGCACTCGGCGTATGCCACCGCCCCGATTTGCCTGGCCAGGGAAGTGCCCTAGAGGAGGGACAGAGAGATTAGCAAGAGTTAGCATTTTGTTCACAGTAGGCTAACATCCCACCTGGTCTCGGCATCTTGTGCATCTCAGTAAAGTCTTGTCCGTAGTGGGTAGGTAAGTTGAATATGACCCAGTTTTTGTCGTTTGGGCTCCAGCATTTTGTTGTTTTATACTCCAAAACATCGGATTTCAAATGAAATAGTGACTAAATGACTGTTCGGACAGGATTATTTTTAGGCTGAGTAATGCAATTTTGCTGATTGTTTATGACTGATTCACACATTTGCATTTGGATAAGAAGAAATCTTGGTAAAAACTGCAGAGATGAGAATGGCTACTCAATTTATGCATTGCCGTCACATCAAAAAAGTTCCACCAATTATGTTCACCTGTTCATATGCAGTAAACGTTGAAATATTTATTGTAATTTTGGTTCCCCTAACCATCTACGTAGCTTTCTTAAGATACCGTGACGTGCTATTAGCACTGTCATTAGCTTGGAAATGTACAGCTAACAGTCAACACTGCTGCATAAAATCCAGCTTCCTATTTGCCATTTTAATGTACAGTTTAGTCAAGAAGATATATACCCTGAAGAATACAAGTGCATGCTTCTTTACGGGCCTCCATATACAAGAAAAACTGTGGCAGTATAATATTGTATATTTACTGACATGGCAATTTGCACAGGATTAATATAACCTGGGTTTATTTCTACTGTTTGTTTTTAATAATTAAGGCTCAATATAACATGGTGATATTTCTACAGTTTGTTCTATAGTAGATAAAAGATAGCAGAACCTTTATTGACACAGGAAACTTAAAATAAAAAATTTACTGACATGATGGAACTGAGAAACACTGATAATAACAACACTACCCCACTTAACTCTAAAACTACTCCTGTCCAAATACTTATGTTAAAGTGCAGATATGGAAAAAATTACCACTAGCGAGTTCTGAGGCACTTGGCCGGACCTGAGCAGTTCAGATGCTTTGGTTAACATCTGTTAAGAAATCTTCACACCCTCTCATCATCAGTGAAGACTATGCACTACCTCCGCCATGCTTCAGATGACGTGGTTTGCTTTGGATCATAAATAGCTCCTTTTTTCAGCCACGTTTCTCTCACTCTGCCCATAACATGCCTCAGAAAAGTTTTCTCTTTTTATAATACTACTTTTATGAGTAGAGTAGGTGGTGTTATATTCTCAGATGGAATATATGGGCAAAATCAATAGTCAAAGCAACATGGCATTTGTGCAGTTCCCCTTTGCTTTCATTGTCAATCAACTATTACAAGCTTACTAATGTTTTGTCATTTTTATCCTTTATGTTTTTTTAGCTACTAAGCATATGCAGTTTCAGATTAACAAAGAAATCCCCTCTTTCACAATGACTGAACTGAAATGCGATGGTCGATTTTGTTCTATTGTTGCACTCGCTGGCCACTTTATTGGAAACACCTGCCATGTGCTTCCACTCGCTGGACACTTCATTAGAAAATACCTACTTTGTGCCTCCACTCACTGTCCACTTTATTAGAAACACCTACCTTGTGTCTCCACTCACTGTCCACTTTATTAGAAACACCTAGTCTTTGGCTGTCTACCAAATTAAGTTGTCAGTTAGCTAGCATTGTCCACTGTCCATTTTTTTTTTTTTTCTAAATTCTTTGATCCAAGCAACTATTTCTTATCCAAACGTAGCTTCTTTACTGTTACTGTG
>JAILXH010042617.1:18703-33407 GCA_023558415.1 Piaractus mesopotamicus
CATAAAAATGCAAACATACATCTTTTATATTCAACATTTTATTTTTTCCACTGAAGTCAATGTTTTTTTGCTTGTGTGGTTTTGTACCAGAAAAAAAATGTATAAATTAATTTTTCCTTGACCATTTTCCAAGCTCTGTTTAACCTTTAGAATTAAGATGTTTTTTTACTTTCAGTTCAGTTTAAAACACTATTATGTCAACTGCACTTCTCTCCTGTAAAGGCCCTTAACTATCCTAATTTAATTTTGAATTTTATTTTTAATTCAATCTGTTTTAATCATGTTTTTCATTTCTATTCTCCTACACCCTTTTAAATTTTGTTTTCTTTTTTGTAAAGCACACTGAATGATCACAGTGTATGAAAAGTACTATATAAATATACTTGCCTTGCCTTTTGTTGCTGTGCCCTTAAGACCAGCAGTGGGAGAGTTAAAAAGCAGTCCATTACTAATTATTCTCTCACTGGAAAAGTAATCTGACAACTCATTACTTCTAAGTAACTCTCTAAAATGCATACAAATCTGTACCAATTAGAAAGTGCAAGGCAACTAACTTTCAGTATTTTATTTAAGAATAGCCACAGTAAACATCTTCTGAAGGCATGTCACTATCCCTGCCTCAATTCTGAACAAGACATAGCCAATTATGCTTGGTTAAAATGTTTAACTTGTCTAATGCTATCTGAAAACCTCAAAACTAGTCATTAGAAACTGACTTTATGCCTGTTGCATTTGAAACAAGAATCGGAAGTCTGGCCTGTTTAGCTGAAAATGGGGCTCTGTCTTCAACATAGGGATCTTTAGCCATTTCATATTGGCATGCTGTCTGATTTAGACAGACAGGTGACTCTTTGAGTTTACAGCAGCTTGTTTCACACTTCACAATGTTATAACTTTCATGCACAATTTTTAAAAATGGAAATAAATAATAAACATCCACTCTTTCCCTCAATGGTCAGTGCCTGCACTCTGTTTACACTGGTCATGTCCATAGTACGTAGGCAAAATGAGTAAAAGGACACAGATTATACATATTGAATTCATGTTTTAAACACTTTATGTGTAAAGTAAAGTGTGTGCTTGGAAAAATGTAATGCCAGCAACTAAATTCTACTTAGATTTAAACTGTAATGCACTACAACACATTGCTGTAATGCGTTTCTTTGTATCATGTTACTCTCAAAACTGTTTATGACTAATATGCAGTATTTTTTTTTTAATAAAAAATAAAATTTAAATATAAAATAAGCATTCTTATCACTTCAGTTGTTACAGTGGGCTAAGTTGCTGTAGGCTGAATGGATGGTCATATGGTCATATGTAAATGTGACATCCAACCCATGGTGAATTTAAAACACACCATTTTTGTAGCTTTAGTTTAGTTTTGGTAAATCCCTTCATGAACGTTGCTTTCCTCTACTGATCAGCTCACCGTTTTGAGTTGCAGTCCAGTATCAATAACATAGCGAATGTTGGGCAGAGAGAAGGAGGCCTCTCCCAGGGCGTCTGTGAGGATGACCCTGCGTCTTAAACCGGACTCCTCAGAACTGTCCATACCAGTCTGCTCCTCTTCTTTCAGTTCAGCCTGGCCCTCAGCCCCCTCTGTATCGTACACTTGCTGCGTGGCCCCACCGAGGCCAGAGTGCAGCAGGAGTACCCGTAGTGCCCCCAGCTGAGGACTCAGAGCCACAGACTCCTTCTCTAACAGAGCAGCACACTCATCAATTTCCTAAGAGCAACACAGAGCAGAAAGAAAATTTACTGTTACTATAGCATTTATGGTAGATATTCAGTACTTACTCAATCAACAGTGTTCTATATACATTTTTGCATGGCATTTGCAGAGTGACTGCTTGTAAAAAGGCTGTGCATGTTGTAAATTGAGGCCTTATTTCCAAAACAGAAAAAAAAAGTCATTTAAACATCACCTCAACACCACCTCCACAAGAGGCAAGAGACAATAATGTTTATTAACATAGAACAAAAAGCTTTGAAGGCCTAATGAACTGAAGCAGGTATTTTAAACTACGAGTGTGTTAAAAAACAACTAAAAAAAAACAATCTAAGCAACTGTTACCAAAGAATGAGAAGATTTTTCCTATATAGTACTTTAAAGAATAGTTGTCAAACTGAGCTCCTTCCAGGCTACAACTCTGCAATTTTACCTCATTAAGCATAACTGATTCAATTCATCAGATAACTAGCAAGGCCCTGAGCTGAATGCAGAAGCCCTGTCTAAGTCAAAAAATTGTAATGTAAATTAAATGCTTTCAAAAGCATGTTTTATATGCAAGATTTAACCTGCACAGGTTGTACTGACACATAACGGATGTAAGCAACAAGAAACATTTAAACCTTGCAAATAATTCTTTTTTTATTCATTGAATTTCATTTCAAACTCTGCTACCAGGTAGGACCCCGGTTTGACAGCCACGCATTAGAGTAAGAGTAGTGCACATCAATGGAATATTTTGGAAAAAAATCTTTAGTTAAACTACAGTAAGACAAACACTCTGTGTGTAATTTTTATTTATATATGTACATCTACGTAGGTCAATCAACTTCAACACAGTGGCTTCCAATCCCAGTCCTGGTGCATGCTCGGCACATATTTGTCTGCTCTACACACCTGACCAAGCCCATGAGGAGCTTGATAATTAGTCAATGAGTTAAATCAGCTGTACCTGGTGAGACAAAGCACAAAAGTATGCATAGTGTGGGGTCACCAGGACTGAGACAGGGAACCTGCTTTTTAAAGCATTATGGGTTGAACCCTTTTCCACTTTGATTTACTTTGCTTACTTTATTTTTAGATTACAAGGCACAGGACTGTTTCTCAAAACCCCAGAAGCAAAAACAAGCTGACTCAGGTATCACTACTCTCACCGACTCTATATTTATGTCTCATCACCAGAGGCCAGTTGCAAGAAGCAAGAAAATAAGACACCACAGATACTCACTATTAAAGAACTTGACCGCTTTTCGGCTGAACTCAGCCCACTGTTTTTCTTTTGTCCCTGTTCATTTACAACTCAGAGCTGTGCCATGCCTAAATATAACCAAGCTAGCTGAGCTGATAGTTTATGTATTAATTCTGTGGCTACCATGGATATTTACTCATACAGTTCTATATTAATAACACGTGCATGTTTGGAGAACAAACATCCTCCACTTTACCTCAACATAAACAAACATGCCCACATATACACCAGGTCATTTACTACAATAACTACCTAATAATGCATAGACCCCTCCAATCCATCCATATGAGTTAACCACAAAGCCTTAATGGGCTTTTCAAAAGCACAGTTCGAATGTTCTTGGCAGCTGTTTCTACATTTACAGTATCACACGAGTCCTAGGATGAGGAAATGGGTGAGGCCATGATAATATTGACAAAGAAGGAGTAGACATGAGATTAGAGTCACATGCATTAGAAGGATGATAATACTTGGGCTTGCATTATGAGCATGCTTTGGTAAGTTCAGATATGCTTATTTTCCTTATTTTCTACTCACACAATAATCTGATGAAACATGTCTTGAGAAATGCATCCATGCATGTGTTTACGTGCTTGTTTTACAGTGAAGAAGGGATTTGTCATTTGAGACCTGATGTGATCCAACCAATTCTATTAGATCATCCCTCTCCCTGAGAGTAAGTAACCTTAGTGGTGTCAAGACACCTGACACTCAATACGCCTGTGCCATTCGGCAGATTACAGCTAAAGAGTGCAGCTCAAAAAGACAGGGAGAACATAAAGAACAGAGAACGATAGATGTGTGGATTGAAAAGCCAGAGATAAGACAAAAGGGTAGATTAATAAATCAGTAATAAGGTCCAAGACTGACTAAGAGAGTGACAGAACAATCACTTTGTGGAAGACATCTCTGAAAAATAAAACCTTCACCAATATACCAGACCTTTCAATATTACCTCTGTGTAATCTGAATACAATTCTGAGGTAAACATTTCCATAGCATTTATATGCTTCTTGCTAAAGACAACAATAGACTAAAATGTAATTCAAACTACTGAACCTGAGACATGGCAATAAAAAGAGAAAGATATAGGGATTTTAAATGGACTGAAAGCTCCACGCAGAAAAACACATTCGTCCGCTCATATTTGCATCTTTACTCTCTAAAATTG
Source organism: Piaractus mesopotamicus (assembly GCA_023558415.1). Taxonomy (NCBI): domain Eukaryota; kingdom Metazoa; phylum Chordata; class Actinopteri; order Characiformes; family Serrasalmidae; genus Piaractus; species Piaractus mesopotamicus. Next base: position 22,856 of record JAILXH010042617.1, read on the forward strand.
CATCATTAAAGCTTAAGTGTGCCAAAATGAAGCTGCTTAGGTGTTCTAGCTAAGCTAACATTAGCCTCCACAGTAAGTATCATTTCTGAAATGATAACTGGGGACATTTCCAACTTGGAGGTCAATATATGATTATAATATCCGTTTTTATCTACGAAATAAAAAAGAGGAGACAGCTCCAATTTATTTCATTTTTCTTGCTTTCCCCCTAGCAAGATTTGTTGCACATCGCTTTTTAAAAATAAACAAAAACTACAAAGGCTCTCAAAAGTCTAGCGGCAGGAATATGTTTACCGCAAAAGATTCGGTGGTTGTGGAATCCATGCAGTTTTATGCAGCGGTATTCTCTAAAACTAGCTGAGCAAGTGGTAGAAATGGTTAGTAGATAGCAGCAGCCAGACCCCTCTGTTGGCCAAAACAACAGCACACTTGAGACGTCTGCTCTGCTGTCAGGTCTTCTTAATTTACAGTTAAAAATGGGGACATTTACGGGGATGGCTGCAGCCAGGGACAGACCACCAAAAACGGAAACTGTCCCATGAAAACAAGGACATCTGGTCACCGTAATCTACACCTAAAATCCAGCAGCATGGCTGCTGGCCCCCGCCTCATGTTTGATCCTAATGGCGTACCAGAGAGTTGTGACAGCTGAAGTAACACAGGATAACGAGAGCCAGTTCTCGGTTTGAGCTCTCACTGTGGCACCTGGCACATCTTCTCATTAGCCAATAGCAACTGCACAACAGCAACCAAGAACAATTCCACCTATAAAACTTCAAGCTATACCCAAAATGAGACGCATACACCAAAATACTAAAACCTAAAAAAGTACCAAACACCGCCCTACACAAAGGAAAAAGAGACCAATGTTTGTCCCACTAATGTTTGAGTACTTTTACTTGCCTTTCAATTAATTACTTGGATCACTATGAATATCAGCTAGTAAGTCTAGTTATTGTTCCTGGTTACTGAAACTTTTCTGACGGATACGAATTGGTAAAGTAGCATGGAAAGTAATAAATAAACAAGACGTTTTATTCAGAGCGTGACTTAAGACAATTTTTTAGCAGTGTCCACTGACACACTGAGAACAGTCCACCAGCTAAATAATATCTAGTCAGTAATGGTCTTATGACTGTCCCCTTGCATTGACAAACGGGTAGAGTTGACGGGTATAGTCAGTAACTGTATACCAACAAACAAAATACTGCAGTGCAATTATACTGCTGCATTTGCAATACGCCTTTCAATTAGGGGTCTACTGATGTGTTTTTTCGGGCCGAGACTGATTATTAGTAGACAAGGAGAAAAATGACCCATATACTCGGCCCATACTGGCCATAAATTTGAAGTTGAACTCCTACACTAAATTAACATTAAGTAAACACAATGTTTATTGAAACACAACTAAACATTTAGTGTAAATTTGGAAATGCCGATGATAAAATGTAATGATTTTCCAAAAAACTGAAAATTTGAAGATTGAAAAATAGTTGAAAATAAACTTTTCAATAGCTCTTTGAAATAAAACAAATGAAAAATATGTAATGAAAGGTGTACCTGACAAAAAGGCCAGTAAGTGTAGATCCAAGGTAGATGTACCTAATAAACTGGTGACTATCAGCTAGCATTTAAGACGCACTTAACTGCAAATGCCCTGGTCAATGAAATTAGAAAGTAACAAGATTAAAACGTCTGAGGACTATAAATACCTGGGCACTAGGGAGGAAGACCAGAATATCTCCTTCCTCTCCTCGCCGGTGGAGATCCAGCACCATCTGGCAAGAGGCTGATGTTAGGTCTCGTCCTGCAGGGGGGTCCCGGTACAGTGTCTCTATAGTGGGTTTGTCTGATGGTGGGTCGATTGTGAGATGAGGCACACCCTCCCCCAGGAAGCTGGCGATGGTGCTGGCCACAGGGGGTGCTGCAAGCACCAATACCCGCAGGTCACAGCGTTGCCGGCACACATCCCGCAGGAGGCCCATCAGTACGTCAGTGGCCACAGTGCGCTCCTGAGCCTCATCCACCACCAGCACGCCGTACTGCCGCAGCAAGGGATCCGACATCATCTCCTGCAGGAGTAGCGAGTCGGTCACAAAGCTGGGGAAGACAATATGTGGGGAAAAGGGACATTTAGAGACATTTCTATGTGGAAATAAGGAGGACAGAATGGCTATTAATGGCATTTCAGTGTAGTACATCTTCAAATTGCATGTTCAAAAACAGCACCATGTAAAGGTCTCAGTGTAATGCTGCCTTCATGTGGTCATTTATGGTCCTATTTCTCACTTATGAAGTAGTAATTACTTAGAGAGTTAGCTAGCTTTATCTTTTTTGGTATCTTCCTCACATTTTTCTATATTATACACAATTTCATAATGTAATGTAATGTAGTTATTGTAGTATGTAGTAAAATTGGTGACTAAGAAAAGTACTTTGCATTTAGAAAAACAGAGAAACCCCCTCATAACTTTGCTCCCCTATAAATACCAGAAACATTAATATATCAGTATCAGTAAAATATCAGTAGCAAGTCAGATTGTTTTTGAAGCTTCCATCTGTAATTCCTTGAATAGACTATATGCAACTTTTATGGCAGGAACTCATTTTTTCAATAATTTCTACAAACCACAAAGACAACCTAATTTTAACTCACCGTAGTAAAGTGTCTGGTGTGCAGCCATCATCGTGAGGTACTCTATAGCCCACCTCCAGCCCCAAACTTAGGTCCATTTCATCAGCTACACGAATTGCCAGACTACAGGCGGCCGCTGCATAAGGCTGACAGCAGCAAACTAAGCCCTGAGTAAACTGATGAGAGAGTGCGTACTCCACACACCACTGAGGCACCTACACACAACAAATACAGATTATGTGGTTATACGCCCATCAAATACACATAAAAAAATGTATTACATCATTTATCACAGTTAACTATTTCGTTGCAAAATATTAATCAACTATGGCCTGTTGAGTGTTGGATGGGTTAGGCCCATGCTGGTAAGTCCGCTTATTTTGGTATCTGTGCGGAAAATAACCATGGTAAACAGTTAAACTGGATGAGAGGGGTATTTTTCCCCTCACTTTTCCTTTTTGTCCAGTAATTTTTTGACGCTCCCCTAAAATGAAGTGGACATGGGAGCAAGCACAGTGATAACAGGAGTTAGTTTAACTTAGACTGATGCCCTCTTCTCTGAAGCCATTTTGTCTGATGTACGAGAGCTGAGACACGATTTTACTCGTGTTTTCCCAAGACCTGAAGCTGTGGTGTGAGGATGTCCTAAAATGTACACCGTGACATGGGCAGCTTTTTTGTATAGGCACGATATCGGCCTGTAGCACTGAGCTCATTCAACCAACACAGCTCAATAGATGGATTTCTAGAATAAACTCAAACCTAATTCCTAAATATATGGGACAGTATGTGATATGCAAAAAAAAAAAAACCAGAAATACACTATAATTAATGTTTTATCAACTTGTTTATCAACTCATTGTTTTTTTGAAATTGATACCTGAAAAAAAGATTTTGAACTAAAACTAGGAACACTGTTCAATGTTCAAAAAACATTTTAAGAGATGACGCAACCATGCTGGATACAAAAGGAGCATCTACGAAAGGCTGAGAATGGACTGAGGCTCGACAGTTTTAAAAAAAAATGCATCAGCAAACAGTCCAGCTGTTTAAAACCAATGGGCCTCATTCACTAACCATTCTCAAGAAACTTATCCTTCAAACCCACTTACACAGTTTTCACGAAGATTCTGACATTCACCAATGTTTTCTTATTTGGGATTTGTTCTTAGGTATAACCTAAATCCACGCACACTCAAGAGCACAAAAGTGTGAACAACTCTGTGGTTTAAGAACATGTCATAGTCTGATGTAGACTTTTTCTTAGGACCTTTCTCAACAACAAATTTAAGAAAAACTTAATAAGCTATTGGTGCATTAGGCACAATGTTACTCAACAAGCGTTTCCAAGGATTCTAGCCATTTCACCCTCTACAGTGAATAAAATTAATCAAACGATTCAGGGAATCCAGAGAATCTCTGTGTGTAAAAAGCAAGGCCAAAACCACAAGTAAAGGATGTCTGCAGGATCAAAGGTCACAGGCACTGTTTTAAAAACCAGCATGCTTCTTTGAAGATATCACTGCACGGGTTTGGGAATACTTTGACTAACCACTGTCAATAAACACTATTTGTTGCTGCATCCACAAATGCAGCTTAAGACTGCACTATGCACAGCAGAATCATAGGTCAACAATGTCCAGAAACACTGCTGACTTCTCTGGGCTTGAGCTCATCTGACATTGACTGATGCACAGTGGAAACGTCTATTATGTTCTAATGAATCAACTTTTAGATTATTCACAGAAATAATGCATGTCGTGTTCTCCAGGTTGAAGAAGTAAAGAACCATCCAGACTGTTACCAGCCTCTCAAGCCAGGGTCTGGGTATACAATGTATTAATGGCCATGGCATGTGTAATTTGCACATCTGTGAAAGCACCATTATCGCTGAAAGATAACACTGGAGCAATACTGTCTTTTTCAGGGATGTCCATGCTTATTTCAACATGACAACGCCAAGAAACATTCTGCACATGACAACTGCATGGTTGCATAATCAGAGAATGCGGGTGCTAGCCTGGCCCCCGTCTCTTACGAAAATGTGTGGAGCGTTATGAAATGCAAAATATGACAACAAAAGCCCTGTATTGTTGGGCAGCTGAACATTTGTTCACACTTAATAGTGGCAAAAATGACACTTTCAAATCTGGATCAATTAGTGTCTTCTGTATGAAACAAAGTGGTAAACATGCTCATGTCTCAACTTTTTTGGAACGTGCTGCAGGCATCATACTTGGAATGAGCATACTTTTTAAAAAAAAAAACCAAGGTTCATAAGGGAAAACATCAAATATTGTGTTTTTATATTTATTTTCAAAGTAATATAGTTCAAACTGAATTTCTAAACACTGATTTCTTTTCTTTCTGATGTCTTTGTTGGCTTTATCGGTATTTTCACATGCTGTTCCAACTTTTTGCGTTCTTATATTTGATACTGTAAACGTAATATTAATATATCACATGACCCAAAATGTTTAAAAATTCTGTTATGTGCACAAGTGTCTTTCTACAGTTTCTATTTACTGTCACTGATGACTGTAACCGCTGTAACCTGGTTAACTGTCACCAGGCACAGGCCTAGTGCTGGTTCATACAACTAAGTCAGGGAGCATGTATGAGTATGTGTGAGTGTGTGGTTGTGCTAAGCTTCTTACTTGTGTGCTCTTGCCAGTGCCACCCTCTCCACTCAGCACCACCATGCTGTGAGTCTCCAGGTGCTCCAGCAGGCTGTATTTCAAGCTCCAAACAGGCAGCCCTCTCCGCTCCTCCAATAAGGTGTAGTAGCGTGAGGAGAAGGGCAGGCTATCATAAGGGTTCACTTCCAGATCAGCCAGCTCGCCCTCGCCACCCTCCGTCCCTTCCTCCAGGTCCCCAGACAAGAGCGAGGACATGGAGAGGTTGTCCAGTGCAGAAAGGCCAGGGCTGGCCTTCGGGACGGCTGGGGAGGATGACATTATGAGAAGTACACAAGGGCTGAAGACGGACACCTGAGGAACTCAGGAAGTCTAAATTACCTGTAGAGGTGGAGAGAAGATTCCATACATACTTTACTATATGCTTGTCAGAGTCAAAAGTCTATTTCAACATAGAAAAAGGAAAAAAAAATAAGTGGTGTTGCATAATGTGGTTTTAGCAGCCTAGGCTGCAATTGCTTGTATATTACCAAACAAGAAAAGGTCTTATGGATACACCAAACCAACTTTTTCTCTCGCAGCACTGATTCATTGGTCAATACTGAGTACTAATCCAAAACGAGCACTCTGCTAAGGCAAAGTACATAAATATACAGCAGAAGGTAATGTACCACAGCAGTACTACAGCGGAGACGGTCATGTGCTAATTTTATGATTATGGTGTTACAGAATGTTTAACGAATTCACTGGGTGTTGAGAGGTGTGATCAATATTACATAATTTATTATAATAATGCTAAATATTGTCACGACACAGTTTTGACACAAGCTTTTTTGAGCAAATCATAGATATTGACAGTACTTAAACAACATCGATCAGCTGCATGTTTATCTTTTAATTTTAAGAGAGCATAATTAGTCCTGTTTAATTAGATTTAATGTAGAACAGTATGCAAAATATTAAATGTTAAAGTTTTTGAGTACTTTTTTTTTTTTTTTGTAATTGTGGCACTACTGGCTCTTTTTCTGTCTATGCAAACACATCAGATGTCAAAAAACATATATATACCTTGGCATGTATCATAAAAATTTCCTGAAGTATCTGAAACATATATTTTTGTCATATCGTCCACTACGAACTGTGAGAGTAAAAAAGAGAATCAGCCTTGTCTGGCTTTTAGCCAATAGGTTTAATAAAACTATTATCAGTGAAGTCTACTAACAATACAGTATTTCGAACTGTGAAATACCTTAGTAAGAGCAGGGCGAGTTCAGAGTAAAGTTTTTTTTTTTTTTTTTTACAAGGAGCTGGTCAACTCCACAGAGCTAGCAACTCTCTTCAGCAGCTGTGGCACTCTGTTATTCCACACATTTAAGGAATGTCAGCACACGCCTTGCGGCCATTCGCACAAATGTCTTTCAGTTGATGTCCACTCTCTCCCTGCATACTGTTATAGGCATCACAAAATTTTATGTTAAAACATGATCATTTTGCTTTGTGTCACCAAGCCAGACCATAGTCACACTCTTTGAGATTAGGTTGAGCTATCAGCACTCACATGCAAAAACAAGTGCCATGCAAACTGTCACTATGAACATGTTTGCCATGAAGATTCTGCCACCAGGTTAAAGACGCAGAGATGTGTTCAAGCATAACTCGTGTAATTTACTTCAGTATGAATGAAACAGCACAGATTTGTGCACAAAAATACCTCCTCATGATGTCACGAACAAAAAAGACAAGAAATGGAATTATTTCATTAATTTGTGGCAAAATTAAGCATAACTAGGACAAAGGCCAGAAGTTAATTTTCTGTTGTTTTATCCAGTAGAAGCACCAGGGCTGCTGTTTGGATGGGCACAACAAATCTGCAGCTTGGCCGAACCCTGAAATTCACTTTCATGCCCAGGGTGCTACCTTGAATTAATGACGAGTACAGCATTGACATCAGAACAGCAAAAGGAGATAAATGAAACCTGGAATTTATAACAGAAATAAATCTAAACTCATAATTTTAATTTGCAATTCCTCTGTTTTATGCAGGGTTTTTATTGCTTTAGGTTTAAAGATTCACAGTGGAATAATTGTTAGTAGTTACTGTATGTATGTGATGTTATATGGTGTGCCTGGTTACTTCTGGGCTTTAAGTAAGCCATGTTCATGCTTCCAGCCCAGTCCAGTGATGGCTTTGGAACAGTTAAGATTTTTTTTTTTCTATGATGAGCTTTTGGTCTACACTGTGATCTTAGCCATGCTTATTATTATATTGGTGATGTAGTTTAATATACTCCGCAATAACATTTTATTTGTGTTTTTTGGCTATTTATTCAAACATTTTAATGTTTAAATAAATTTGAGCTCTGATTTTGAGTGGGCCAATGATGAAAGTGCGTGAGCCTAGGCCCACTGGGCCGAATCATACCACTGTCGTTGGTTCTATCATTGTTTTATGTGGGACAAGCTTTATCACTATATAGTAGTAACATTGTGCTATTATGCTGTGAAAACGTGACCATGCTTGCTGTGGAGATGTAACAATGTATTATGAAGAGTGGACATTTTATTAATCATGACTGAATGCATTTGCTTTGTTCGAATGCAAAAGTTCATGAACAACCAGCATGAATCAACAGCTCACAATAACATTTTCATTGGTAAGCAGTGCAACAAAACAGATAAGTCATCATTTTGCTTCATTCGAGTTTTTTTTTTTTCCCCAAAATACAGTAACAATATCGTATCGTGGAGCCGATATCAAAAATAGAATCGAACTGTGGGCTGAGCGTATCGTTACAACTCTACCACACAGTGAACAGACCTGACCAAATTATTATAGCAACACACGCTGGTCTAATACTGAACGCTTCGAAAAAATAAATAAAACTGGCGTTAGGGTTTTTAGGCTATTAAATGTCCGAATTATGAAGACATCAGGGAATCGGTTTCAGTGACAGGAAGCAAAATGTCCATTTCATGATACCTAAGAGAGGACAGAGTACGGGGCGGGTTAATAACACGGGGAAAAGGAGGCTCAACCACAACAAAGGATTAGCTTCAAGGCTAACTCAATAAAACAATAAAACGACAACAGAGATAGCTCGCTAAACGTAACCTAGCTACCTCCTGCATAATAAAACACTCACGGTTCACAGAGCTGAGATAAACAACTACCTCGCACACGGTCCATACACTAGCGACAGCACTTTATTGTCCTTTTACAGTGAACATAGTGAAAATGTACACGGGCATAAACATGTCAAATATCAACAGTCGCCATTTGTTCAGAATTAAGTCTTCTCTTCTTTAAAAAACAACGACGCTATCGATGCACTCAGCCTGAATGTTGACCTAAGGCAACAGTCTACGTGTCAGCTGACTGACTGTCATAAAACAGTGACAGCGTTTTATGTTCAGTGATAGCGTTAGAGACTAAACCTCGAGGATTAAGAATATTTATAAAAACGTTTAGAAACGTCGACATAAAATGTCACTTTACCTGAGACACATTTCTCCGAAGTGGGGGACACCGAAACCTCCCAACGAGGCACGCCTGTTATCGCCCTGTCATGTCGCTCTGACACACCGGAGCCTCCCAGCGAAACACCATCACAGAGGGAACGGACCGCCTCACCAACTACAGGCACGACACAGGCGCATTAAGACGACGTGAAACGGATTTGAAGGTGGACCGTCCAGAGCCGCAGATTATGTCCTCTATAATTCGTGACTGTTGATGTTGGTCGTCGGCCATCGAGCGCTACCGAAACTCCGCCATCTTTGCTGAGCTCACCGTGTGCAGGTGGAGGAGGAGCTGCGGACTGAAGGAGGAGCTGCTCCGTGTACTCACCCTTAAACAGCCCTCATCACCTCCCTGATCACTCCGGACAGGTTAGCAGTGAAAAAAGGAAGAATACCAACAAAATAGCGAACATCAAAGTAGGCACACTCTTTAAAACCCAGATGTTGTTAACCTAGTAATGTCCCTATATTAAATTTTAAATGGCTAAAAGGTGAAATTTTATTACTTATTTTATAACTTAGCTTTTGGGCACGTGAGACTACTGCTTGAAAAAAGCGCTAAAAATCCACATTTGAATAAAAGTATGAACCAATATGAAAAGTAAATATACCTTCATATATTATCAAAAAGGTGTCAAGCTAGTAATATATTTCCATACATGTTTTACATATATGTAAATATTATAAATTGACCCTATTACATATATTTCATTGGCATACACTATATTGCCAAAAGTATTCACTCACCCATCCAAATCATTGAATTCAGGTGTTCCAATCACTTTCATGGCCACAGGTGTATAAAACCGAGCACCTAGGCCTGCAGACTGCTTCTACAAACATTAGTGAAAGAATGGGTCGCTCCCAGTGAATTCCAGCGTGGTACTGTGAGGATGCCACCTGTGTAACAAGTCCAGTCATGAAATTTCCTCGCTACTAAATATTCCACAGTCAACTGTCAGTGTTATTATAACAAAGTGGAAGCGATTTTGAACGACAGCAACTCAGCCACGAAGTGGTGGGCCACGTAAAATGACAGAGCAGGGTCAGCAGATGCTGAGGCGCATAGTGCGCAGAGGTCACCAACTTTCTGCAGAGTCAATCGCTACAGTCCTCCAAACTTCATGTGGCCTTCAGATTACCTCAAGAACAGCGTAGAGAGCTTCATGGAATGGGTTTCCATGGCTGAGCAGCTGCATCCAAGCCTTACATCACCAAGCGCAACGCAATTGTTGAATGCAGTGGTGTAAAGTGCCGCCACTGGACTCTAGAGCAGTGGAGACGTGTTCTCTGGAGTGACCAATCACGCTTTTCCTTCTGGCAATCCGATGGACGAGTCTGGGTTTGGCGGTTGCCAGGAGAACGGTACTTGTCTGACTGCATTGTGTCAAGTGTAAAGTTTGTGGCAGTCTGGCAATCCGATGGACAAGTCTGGGTTTGGCGGTTGCCAGGAGAACGGTACTTGTCTGACTGCATTGTGCCAAGTGTAAAGTTTGGTGGAGGGATTATGGTGTAGGGTTGTTTTTCAGGAGTTGGGCTCGGCCCCTTAGTTCCAGTGAAAGGAACTCTTAATGCTTCAGCAGAGCAAGAGTGTGGGGTTGTTTTTCAGGTTGTTCCAGTGAAAGGAACTCTTAATGCAGCAGACCAAGAGATTTTGTACAATTTCATGCTCCCAACTTTGTGGGTACAGTTTGGGGACGGCCCCTTCCTGTTCCAACATGACTGCGCACCAGTGCACAAAGCAAGGTTCATAAAGACATGG
>JAILXH010042673.1:33077-44835 GCA_023558415.1 Piaractus mesopotamicus
TTGTGCTGTCATTTGTGCATCGTGTTGTGTTCGGTGGCTTCTGCTCTGTCTAACTCGTCCACAGGCAGTTCACAAGCTCCGATATGAAGTAAAAAATTTGTAGACTGTTATTAAAATCGCAGCTAAAAGTAAAAAACTTGTAGACTGTTATTAAAATTGCAGCTCTTCTGATTAAAGATGCGCCAATATCACTTTTTCCCTGCCAATACCAATACCTGATCCTTTAGTATCGTCCAATACAGAGTACCAATACTGATACTGATGATAACTAACTCTAGCTAAGTAAATATAGCCGTCATTCACGCTGTCAGTATCAGCGACTTTTCAGTTGATGCACAGGCCCATCTAGCGGGCTGCTATGCAAAAAGCTGGCTAAATTTTCAGCTAAGCGTTACAGATTCTGCCGAGAGCGTTTTTAATGCTGCTTGTCTCACACCGCCTTTGTGGCGTTAGTCATAGGTATTGGTATCCCCTGCATTTAAGTGCCAGTATCAGCACCGATATCAATACAGTATCAGTATCTGTGCAACACTACTTGTGAACTAAAAAATTGCAATTTTGTTATTAAAAGCCATTAATTTTTTAGCCCTCGGTTGAATCGATTAGTTATTGTCCTCAGAAGTTGCTGAAGAGCTGAATAGGTTTGTTAGATTTGGTTTGGAGAAACCTGCAAGAAGACCTGTCTCTAGGAGCAGCACTGTTCTTATACATATCTCTGCTGTACGCTGTAGGGGTCAGTTTCCCGGACAGGGATTATGCCTAGTTCTGAGATACATTTTTCTAGAACTGGACTAAGACTAGGCTTAATTCCTGTCCAGGAAACCAACAAACCAAGTACTAGTGCATCAGTGTAACTCTGACGTTGTCTGACCTCTCTTGTTTTCAGGTGGTTTCTGGCTTGGTGTGGATCAGGAAGGTGCAGCAGGCTCCCTCTCCTGGTCTGGAGTGTTTTTTGGTGTTCTTGCTAGTGCCTGCGTCTCCCTGAACGCCATCTACACTAAGAAGGTGATGCCAGTGGTGGACGGAAGCATCTGGAAGCTGTCCTACTACAACAATCTGAACGCCTGCCTTCTTTTCCTGCCCCTAATCATCGTGTTTGGAGAGGTGGGGCATCTGGCCTCGTTCAGCCGCCTGGGGGACTTGAATTTCTGGGGTATGATGGTGGTGGGTGGATTCTTTGGCTTTGCCATCGGCTACGTTACGGGCCTCCAGATAAAGTTCACCAGCCCGCTTACACACAACGTGTCTGGCACGGCGAAGGCGTGCGCTCAGACTGTGCTGGCAGTGGCGTATTACGCCACCAGCAAGTCAGTGCTGTGGTGGACCAGTAACATGATGGTGCTCGGGGGGTCATTCGCTTACACATGGGTCAAAGGGCTGGAAATGAAGAAAGCTCCACCTCCTCGGGACTCATCAGAAGCCGGAGAGAAGCTGTTGAAAGGGGATTCAGGAGTTTAAAGAAAAGCCTAAAACAGAGATAAAACTAGGTATGCAGGACTTTATACTGGTGTGTCAGATTGAGATGAACTTTGTTGTGGGGGAAATGCAGAAGAACTCTTTTTGGAATTTAAAAGAATATTGCCTTCTTAAAAGAATAGTCCAGGTTCATGTCTTTCTTCTGTATTGTGCTGTCAATCACCACAGACAATAATTTAAATATCTTTCTCTGTGCTTACAAAGGAACATAAAACCCATTTACCTGAAACTCACTATAATAGAAGCCAATAGGCAGTTGCTGAATGCCGTTTGAAAGACTGTAAGAATCTACAGTCGTTCCACTAAGAGCATTTTTACTGACTCATTAGTTGCTTTGCTTAGTAGTCAACACTAACTGAAATAATGTTGCATAATTGTCTGTAGTCCTACATATGTTATTACACAGAATCATACGTAGAATCAAAGTTTCTGTTGAGTGTTAAAATATAAGCAAAAACACTCATTCTGTGCAAGCAACCTTAATGTTAATAGCGTTGCCGTTAGCTTCCTAACTAGCTAAAGTCACCTTAGCGAACTCTTTACAGATTGTACATTGACATTCAGACATTCAGGTGCACTTATTGGTCTATAGTAGTGCTTGGTCACTTTATCCTCACTTGGAAGAATAAAAAATGCACTAAATTGTTGTCAGCTTCAGCTGCAAGTGTTATTAATGACATACGTACATTAATGACATACGTACATAGTAAATAGTTGTAAATAGTAATAAATAGCACAAATTTCAATTCCAAAAAAGTTAAGACAGTATGTGAAATGCTATTAAAAACAGATAGCTGTCATTAGTCAATTTTGTTTGACCTGTATTAAATTGAAAACGGTACAAGAACGCAATATTTGACGTTTTACCTTTTGTTTGTTTGTTTGTTTTGTTTGTTTGGTACCAATCTTGAGCACCAAAAAAACCCCATAAAACTGGAACATTCAGTGCTGGACTGATGTCAGATGGAAAAGGCACAGCTCCAGTTTTCCGGTGCTGAAGGTTCAGATACTTTGTACAATAGAAAAATGGTCTAAAAGCACAGGTGACTTTCCAACATTGTTGGAAACACAGCATTTACACAGAAAAAAGGCTTTTTTGGTATCCATTTTAGTCATTCGACACCTGTGACCTGCCTGTGCCACTACACTTATCAATGATCAGTTTCTTCCTTCTAGAAAAGTAGATCCAGAAGTAATTATACAGATTTGCAGCTAAACTTGCAAGCATACATGTTTTGCAGCTGTCCATTGGCTTCTGTTGTAGGTAAAATTTGAGTCAGTGCGTTTTCTGTTCTTTTCTAAATTCGGGGAAACACGTTAAAATTATTGTCTATGATAATCAACTGTATGAAACAGATGCGTCAGATAGAGATGAGGATGGAACGATGCTGCCGTTTCTTTATATTTAGGATGAAACAGGGCTATTCAATACCAATAGATGTTTTCTATGAACTGATTAACGAGGTGTACATTTTACTGGAAATGGTCTTTTTATTATTATTAATGAAAATATAGCTTTATGTAGTTTACATGGTTGTAGTTTATGTGGGTTTTGCACTATGTGTGTTTGAGTGTTTTATTTGAACCACACATTGAAGATACAGACTTTCCTCAGTAATGTGAATCATTTTAAACACGCCTTGTTTTAAAAACTGGAACACTGTTTGATGTAACATTTTGTGGGGAGTGTAAGAGCTGTAAGTTTATATCTAAACTTTGTGTGCTGTCAGACTCTGCTGACCAGTGGCCACAACTCAGTAAAGTCAGATGAATTTGCCTGAAAAAAAAACTTTCATGTTAGACATAGTGGGGAAAATGAAATTGCTAATTAATAAGGGTGTAATGATTTCAGTACAGTACAGTAGAGCTGTAACAGACATTTGACAATATTCTGTAAATTCAATAATTAAAATATTTGGACACAGAAAAGCCAATCATGTTGAAACCGACGTTTACCATTTATTAATAATAACAATAATAACAATGAGTGTGTATACATGCACTCAGTATTCCGATCATAATCGGATTTCTGCAGTTACCTGATTTTTAAGTGATCGTGTAAACAGCACACTGATGTCTTAGATCAGAGTAAAGGTCTAGTTATCTGTTTAAGAAATCCAATAAAGAGGCTGGATTTTAGCTCAGTAATCAGATTTCTCAGTGCATGTAAACTCTTACTCTGATTTCTTTCACATTTCTGCGCATGTGTGAAAATAGACAGCACTTTTGGAGCAAGGCTGAAACCAAAATCCTGCTTGAAAAAATGAAGGATTTAAATTTTCTTCATTTTCTAGATGATGTATGTTCATATCTTCAGGTAAAGCAGTGCAATGTTTTGAAAAAAAGCTGCGGCATCATGAAGTTTGAGTTTTACATTACATTTACGCCACGTCCTCTTCTACGAGTTTATTGGCCGGTTTCAAAGCAGAAATCTGATTACTGCCTGACTCATGTAGACCCAGAGTTTCCCCATTATCTGATTACTTGAGCATGAAAACGTGTTGATGGGATTACTGATCTGATTTTCTGCAGTTCTCGGATTACTAAGTGCATGTAAGCACACTCAATGTTAATAAGTAATTACAATGTTTATTATGTTTTGCTGTTTAGTTATTAAAGTGAACCATTGAATATTTGAGATAATGTTTGTTAGAATAATTCAGAAATTAAATTGAATTTCCAAAATATTGCTTCTGAAAAAACTAGACCGAGAACTGACTACTTACAAAACTAGGCATCTGGGTTCAGCCTATCAGAGTACAATGGGCAGAGATGGGGTGGAGGATACAGTCACCCTCAAACTACTGGACTTAGTTTAAGAAGAGCTTCTAAACTGTGACTTTAGGGGGTTATTCTAGTAGAGGACAGAACAGCAGATGTTCTGCCGGAGAACTTCTTTTGATCTTCTGTTGAGCCAGACCAGCCTGTGTAGAACAGAACCAGAGCTCTGCAGAATTAAAAACACATATCAGATCTTGGCCTCATGATTGAAAATCATTCCAAATGTGAAAATATGTGTTAAATATGTACTCAATAACATGACCTATGAAAAGCGTAAAGGGTGAAAGTTTACCGACTCCGGCTTTAGAGTTTACTCAGGAGCAGCATGAAGGATGTAAGGGGTGTGTTCAGAACAGGATGTCCTGTAAATAAACGGAAGGTAAATAATAAGGAATAAAGAGGGTATTGATGGACAGCAGCTCCAGTTATGAAACGCAAGGTTTTTACTGAAGTACTTACTCATGCTTGTCTTAATGACGTCTGAACGCCTATAAGGAGATTTAAGCTGTTTTTCTTTGGGGGGGACATTTTTAAAAAAATCGACCAATCGCGTCCACTGCTAAACAGAAATGTTACAAAGCCAGCGTGTTTCGTCCTGTGCGCATTTTTCCCCTGAATGCCACTGGATCCTCTGAATTATAAGGTCGTTTAGCAGTTGCATATCACTGCTGTCGCAACAAAACCTTGTATCTCCAAAATGATAACTTTAGAGGAGTAGCAAAAAGCATACTTTTAATGTAAGTCAATGGAACCATCCATTTTTAAAGTCATTTTGGGCTGTTTCTTTTGTCCATTCCTCATCCTTTACATTGTGTCAAAAACTGAAAAACTTTTAAAAAAATGGAGATATGAGGTTTTTAGCGACATATTGCTACATAGATGCTATGAGTAAGCAAACACTGCTGTGCATTGAAGTTGCGACATGTAAACGGAAGTACATTGAAGGAGAATGTGATGTGGATGGTTCTATATAGCACCAAAAGGGGTCCTTCTATTGTTACGATGTCAAATCTGTAACCTGTAAGAATGTCTTAATCATGCAAAGGGTTCCTTGAATATTCATGGTTCTATAAAGAACCATTTTCTTTCATAAAGAACCCTTGAAGAACCATCATTTTTTAAGTGTGTACGAATGGCATCACTGTCGTTTGTCCAGGATGTTCAGACTTCTGCACACGGTTGGGCTGACAGAGCTCCCTCCTGAGCTTGAATTTAAGTTTGCTCGCAAGCTTCCTAGAGTGACAGCAGATGTTTCAGCAAGCAGAAGGCTGCTCTGTAGAGGAGGAGCTTCAGTGAAGATCAGTTAGAAATGGGTCTCGTTCCAGGTCTTCAGTCTGTTGTTGTGGAGAAGAACGAGCAGCGTGTTGGACTTTGATTCATTTATATTAAGGTTACGTCTGCTTCTCCAAAGCTTCTCAGCTACATGTGGAGACGACTGTTATTCCTCATCACTCCATCGTTTGTGTGTTTTTCTTTCTTTTTTTTTTTGTCTTTTTGTACTATTAAAAGTCTTTCTGTATCAGGTGTGGTGTTGCGTGTCCCCTGCAGAGATAAATGCTGGAAGATACTAAAGTATTTCGTTCACATTTTGAAAGAAATCTCTGAAATTCAGTTTTCTGGTCAGAGCAGGGGTGCCTAAACTTTTTGTCTTGGAGGGCCAAAGTGTGATGTGGTGGGTGAAAGTCTAAAAAGAAATGTAAAAGTAGAAAAATGTACAAATAAAGAAGGAAGGTATAAAACTTTTTATAAAAGTTTTTTAAAAATGTATTTTATAACATTACAATATACATATTTTTATATGATGAAATGCTTCAGAAATGCACATTTAAGAGCAAAATAAGAATTTCATAAGTTGTTTTAGAAATATGTTTGTTTTCTCTTGGGGGATGTGGGGGTGTTAGGGTAACTTTCTAGTGGGCCAAATGAAACGTCATCACACTTGGTCAGGCAATTATTTGTATAACAAATTTCATACAGAAATACAGTTGAAAGTGCTTTACGTACACACTTTAACAGATGGTTTTTAGGGGTTCTTTAGTAAGGAAAATGATTCTATATAGAACCATGAACACTCAAAGGACCCTTTGCATGATTAATGGTAGAGAATGTGCTGGATATGGTTCTGTATAGCACCACAAAGGGTTCTGCTATTTTTACAAGCTTGACATTGTAACAGTAGAAGTTAAAAAAGGTTCTATATAGCACGTTCTCCATCAATCTGAAGAACCATTTCATCAGGCAAAGGGTTCTTTGAGTGTTCATGGTTCTGTATTGAACCAATTGTTTTACTAAAGAACCCCTGAAGAAACATTTTTTTTTGAGTATATAAATAAAAGCAAAAATAACATCTGAATGAAATTAAAACAGTGCGCTTCAAGCTGTTCTCTGCATAACTGAGTGTGTGAGATGTAAACAGAGTGATTCTGAGTGGTTTGGTGTGAAATGGTTCAGATGTCTTTACAGTGGTGGTGATAGGAACCAGGGGTCCCCATGACTACATGAACACAAACATAGACATTTTATTTACTATCCAAAACCACCAGTGAACCTACACGTGTCTTCTGAGCTTTTATATGGAATGTTAATGATGGGAAAATAATAGAAAACCTGAAATAATAAGTTAGTTGGGGACTATTTAGCCTCACAGCACCCTGCATGTGTTGCTTTAAGACTCGTGTTCCTCTGTCAGAGTTGATTTTCACAGAGCAGCTGTGAGTTTCGCTGCTCTGAGATGCTTTTTCGAATATCAGTTCAAAGTAAACACTGAAATCACCAGTATTCTCCAGTAAGGGGCAGCAGAGTTCTGACACAAACCTTTGAATTGCTTGAATGTGTTTTGGCTTTTGAAGTTGAATGTGCGCTTATCTAAAATGGGCAGAATGAAAAAAAAAAAGAAAATAGGTTTTTCCAAAATAATGAACAGAGCATGCTGAGAAATGGGCTAATCAAAATGATGTGACACTGAGTGCTCCGTCTGGTATTCCTGCTATAAAAACAGAAAAAAACCCAGTTTGTTTACGGAATGCTTTTGCAGTATTCTGTATACTAACTGTATACAGTGGAGGTCCAAAAGTCTGAGAGTGCTTGTGAAAATGTTCCAGTTGTACATTATTTTTTTCTTAACAAAAAAGCTTTTCATTACAAATGATATTATCAGTGACACAGTTGTAGAATCTTTGAAATTTCAATATGAATTTCAGAATTTCTTAGTATTTGGTAGTGTGTCCCTCTTTTGCTTTAATGACAGCGTGCTCTCAAGCTGCATCAGTTTGTGAAATAGATCAGCAGCTCAAATCAAAAAAGAGTCGGGTAGCAGTGAATTCACAACCATTTCATGTAATAACTTTCTGTGCGGGAGCTTTTAGAAGTGGACGTCTGGTTCCTATCACCACCACTGTGAACAATTCTGAATCTGTAAGTTTCTCTAGAACAGAGCATTTCACACCAAACCACTCTGAATGACTCTGTTTACATCTTAACTGTTTCATCATGCTGACATTTTAAAAAATCACTGGGATTCCTTGTAGGAAGGAGGGCTTTGTGGTGTTAGGGGGTGTGTGCAAATGAAGACCACAGGGCATTAAGTGCACCAGCGGGGAAAGGCTACGGTCCCATAAGGTTTGGTGGGATTTAAATGAAGTGACTGTGCTCAAAAAGACTGACTCACAGGATGAGCGGGCATCTCTCATTGTCTTGTTGGAATATCCAGTCATTTCTGTGTGCTTTTCTGCCTTAAGGTAAACAGAGATTCCTTCAAAATCATCAAAACATCTTTATACAACAGTTAGCTCCACCCACACAATTTGACTGGTTGAAAAACAGTATGCCTTTTCTCCATACCTGGGGCTTTTCAGTCTCAAAATGTTTTGCTACGGTTTCCAGGTTGAGCAACATGATTTCTCAAAGCATTGTGCAGTGAGCTTGGAGGTGCCTTTCTCTCGTTTGATGGGTGTATCACCCAATAGTGTTACCCAGTCAGCAACGATATGTATTTAAACCCCACCGTATTGAAAAGGCAGTGCACACAATGGACTCCAACAAAGTCCTCTACAAATGCAGCCCCTGCAGTTTGGTGTACTCAACAAATGAAGACATTTTTAAAGTTTTAAACACATATTTAAACCCATTTGGTCAGGTTTCAAAAATTTTTCGTAAAGAACACCAAGAATGGCCTTTACAGCTGCCACAATTGCAACACTTGTGTAACCCAACAGTGTTCAATGCACCACCACTGGCTCTGCGCAGTCCTATATGTAATAGTCTATTCCAAAAAGGTTTTTCCCACTTTAGCTAACCCAGGGGTCGGCAACACACGGCTCTTTTACTGCCCTCTTGCGGCTCCACAGCAGAACTAGATTTTTAGATAAAAATAAATTAATCCTCCTTTGCAGTAAAATAAAGCTCTGCTGATCATTCTAACACAGTTTAACAATCAATGGTCTTAAACGCTGGAGTTAATGTAGAACTGCTAGTTCACCCTTTAACCTTGAAGATCACACATCAACAGTCTCGCCTAACTCGTAGGAAACAAAATGGCAAAGAGAAAGATGAACATCCATAAGAGATGAATGGACTTGTCTGCATTTATAATCACTCCAGCTGGCTTCCTGATACATTTAATCTGCAACGAGAAACTGTCAATCACTAAAAAGTCATGAAGCTGAAGTCAGTTTCTCGTTCAAATTTTCCCGTTCCGCCTTAAATGGTGCAGCAGTTACATTCTGGTGCCTGAGGCACCATTTAAGGTGGAACAGGAAAATTCAAATGGGAAGCTGGTGAATGAGAAGCGACTTCAGCCTCATAAAAAGATGAGCATTGAGAGACATTTTACAAGAAACTGTTCTTTTCTTGAGGAAAAGTTTCCTGACTGAGATGTGAGAAAAGCGGCTACAGCTGACCTAAAAGTTAAAGCAGAGCAAAGTAAGTCTGTGTTTTCGTATATATTATATTTTTAGCCCGTACCAGTACATCAGCACATACTGAGACATATTTACAGCCAAGATGGTAAAATGTACATATAATGTTGTGGCTCCCAAGGTGGTTTAATTTTTGTTGAAAGGACAAAATAGCTCTTCTTAACTTTTTGGTTGCCGATCCCTGAGCTAAGCGATGATCAGCGCATGGGGTCAGAACGTGACCATTTACTGTCCACGGCTCAGTCAGGATTGCATAATCACCACCAGCCCAGGTAACGGCCGCATTCTGTAGTTCAGATTTTGCGCGGATTCACTGAAGCCTGTAGTGAAATTGTAGCAAACATCATCGATATAGCTACACAAAAATGTGTAGGCGCTAAAGCTATTAGCTACATTTCATAAAACTGTAGTGGCTACAGCTATTAGCTACAAAAATTGTAGCTAATAACTTCTTAGCTACTCCCCCATCCCTGTGGTAGAGTTACCCATGAAGCTATTCCGCTGCTTTTAGAGCAATTGAGATGTATCTTTCTTTAAGCAGTGAGGTGCCTTACATAAATCTCCATTTTTACATTAAAGAAAAGTTTATTTGGCTTGTTTTAGCACCCCTTGTTGAATATAGCATCCCATTCCTGAATTTGCTCTTCATAAAGCATTCATTTTGGTGCTTTTTATTGGCAGGTGCTGAAGCATGCATACATGCCTCATCTAATGGATCCTGACCAACAGTGGAGGTCATATAAAACAGATTAATAATACATGCTCAGGGACAGATCATGGTCTCATGAGGCCCCTGGGCAGAAGAGTCTTTGGTGGTCCCCCGACCCCCACACTCTGACAACGACGCAAAAAAAATTACAAACAAAATAGATCTGCAACCCAAGTTTAAAGGGTCTATATTATGGAAAATTGGATTTCCTGAAGTTTTTGCATTAAAAGAGTTAGATATAATATGTAACACTGTTTAAATTTCAAAATATACCATTCACATACATCATAAGTGGACATTCAAGGAAAAAAATTAATTATTTTGGATATGAATCCCTTAATAAACTGCTCGTGTGCACTTTGAACAGTAGTAAAAAAATTAATGTAACCCAAATTATTAATTCTGAAATAATGTCTAGTAGCCTATTATTTCCTGCAGTTATATTTCTGTATTTTTGGTGTTATGGGTGCTTTTAATTATTTTCAATATCATGCCAATGTACTGGCATGTATTTAGTCATTATATAAGGGCTATTTCTTCATCTAATTTTTGCATCTGCAGCAGACTGCTCTTAGTTTTTGAGGCCTTATGGTCCCCTGTGGGCCAGTGGGCCAGTCAGTAGTGCATCCCTGTACATACTGACCAACAGGGCACAGTCTGAAGGAAAAAGTGCAGGTGATACTGACCTTATTAAACAAATCGGATATCGGCCTCACGTATCTGATACACATTTGATACCATCTCTTAGCAGCAGGTGCTCTTCACCTGGAGTGCGTTATTCTAAAACGTGCACAACATCAAAAACATGCATGTAGTAATTATTAATGTTCTCATTACAGGCAAGTTCTGTTTCTGTATGCTGCACCACTTTAGAATAAAAGCCCCCTGCATTAACTTTTCCCTGTACTGTATCAGCTTCGCCAGCGAAAAACTATTTCACACTTTTGCATTATTATCAATTTCACATAGACTAAAAAGTTATAGTTAAATTAAATTTGAATATTTGAATCCAGAAGCATATTAATAACAAGTTTTTGTGTTAGACACAGTGGGGTATTCAAAATTTAAATAAAATAAAAAAAGGCAGTAATATTGAATCGGTACTCAGTATCGGCCAAAAGAGTTTAGGTGTCGGAATTGGTGCGTTTCTAGCTCAATTTTATCTGTGCAGGTGCCTGTTTGCTTTACCCTAAGCC
Source organism: Piaractus mesopotamicus (assembly GCA_023558415.1). NCBI lineage: Eukaryota > Metazoa > Chordata > Actinopteri > Characiformes > Serrasalmidae > Piaractus > Piaractus mesopotamicus. Next base: position 44,156 of record JAILXH010042673.1, read on the forward strand.
ACTGGAACTATTTTTTATTAATATTCAGAACATGTATTTGTAACAATGTTCTGGTTTTCTTTGCTTTTCTTTTTTCTTTACTTAAGCGCTTCTATAAAAGCATTAGAAGTCTGTAGATGTTGTGTTTATAGTGAATGAGTTAATGGTGTATGTAATCTTCTGCGTCTGCATGTTATTCACTGTAACACACAGCCTCTATTGCTGTCTGTAGTTTTCTGCTGCTTAAGTATGTTAAACATGCATCTGAGAGTCTAATAAACTGCCAGTGTATCTATACACAGGTTTCAGTGCACCGTTTCAAGACAGAGAGGTTGATCATCCTCTTTCATTAACCACTGCTGGACGTTTAGGGGCAGGGCTGGATCGGTGCTGACTTTTGACTCCTGTCGTGACAGAAGTCCCGCAGTGGTTTGGTGAAGAAATGACCGCCTGGTCTTCTGAGGTGAAAGGTCATCTCCAAATGATCTGTTGAGTAAGCGCAATCGACTTTAAACGCAAATGTTCTTCCAAACTGTATTTCCGTCCAGCACTTACTAGAAATTACAATGAAAATTTTCTGAAAAAAATCAAAAATACAAAAAAATAAAAAAACACCATAATATTGTTTTTGTTTCACTTTGAAAATCAGCAACACTTGGCTTCCCCACAGTTTTGCATACAACTGTACACATCGTTGCTGT